>CM038120.1:18793420-18841944 GCA_001642375.2 Mentha longifolia | reverse complement strand
TGGCCGGAGCCGTCGCCGGCGAGGAGAGAGGGAAGAAGTAGTTGAGAGAGAGAGAACATGTTCCCAAATTTTTTCTTTGAATCTGTATAAAATGAGGAGAGAGAATGAGACGGAGGAGATGTGAGATTAAATGGGAGAGAGGAGAAAGAGTGTTCTTAGGGTAATTTTGTCTCACTTTTGAAAATGTGGGTATCATTTGTCCAATTTTAAACTTGTCATATATATTGATTTTTTTATATGATCTTAGGTAAACTAGGGTATTTTCACTTAAGTTTACTAGTTATAATATTTATTTTCCATCTCGAGCAAATAATAATTGGAATCACAATAACCTTTTGGGTTATTGAGATTTTTGGATTTACAATGTTTGAATTTATAATAAGTAGTACTCATTCAATTATGAAAAACAATTCGCACTTATACGACATTCAGCGAACAATGTTTATACCATAATAAAATAAATATTATGTACCATTCCTCTAATGCCATGCAACTTTAATATCTTCATGTCATTATATTAATTATCACAATACGAGCCGTTACTTTTATTTTTTCATTTATAATATCATCATAAAGACATATCACATTTTTCTAATATGACAAATAATCATGTTTAAACTTGTAAAACAAAATACCAAGGTGGCTAGTAGTAATAATTATAAATGACATGACACCCTAATTAAATTAGGCAACAAACAATATTAATAATGTATTCTATTATTATTAACTTTGAAAATATATACAATTACAATTTTACAATAGAAATTTAAATTAAATGACAAAACCATTAAATATTTTTTAATTATTAAGGTTATATGTATATAGTTTATAATCACTTATAATCCCTTCTCGTTTTTCTATTCCACTAATTATGGATCGACTATTCCATTAGTGGCCTTCGAGTTTCTCTAATTATTCGAGGCTAATTAAACAAATCCGACTCAATTTCAGACTAATCAGCTGAAATCCCTTCTCGTTTCCTTATTCCAATAATCTATAATCGACTATTCTATTAGTGGCCTTCGAGTTTCTCTAATTATTCGAGGCTAGTTGTTTCACCTAAAAGTGCTCGCAATAGAACGAGGTCTATCGTAGACTAGTAAGCTAAACCCAATGTCGAATCTCAAGGACAACTTAACAGGGTAATTAATCGTATGATACGCACTCTCTAAACACTCTACGAAAGCAAGTAAAAGAATTAAGGGTTTTTGGTTTAATTATTAAATCCTAGACTTAATTAAAAGAAAGCAAATAAATCTAACCTAGACTTGAAATTAAAGAAAGCAATTAGGAGCAAATAAAAGAACTCCCGTCTGTCACACGGGAGAAATAATTAAACTAAGAGAAAAGCAATAAATCTATCTAGGCATGAATTGAAAGGAAAGCAATAAAGAAAACAATAAAATCTAAGCTAGAGCAAATAAATCTTAACATGCTTGGATTAAAAACAAATCTAAATAACTTGAAAGCAATTAAATCTAATCTTAGCAAATTAATCTAAACTAATGAAAGCAATTAACCAAAGCAAGTAAAGAAAGCAAATAAAATTAATCTAAGAGCACAAATTAAACTTACGAACTTTTACGAAAGAAAGAACGAAGAACTTGAATTAAACTTGAATCCGAAAGCTATAATCTTCAAAACAATATTTAAAAGCTAATCTAAACTAATCTAGAGTTTTAAAGGCTGAAAAATAAGAGAGAAAAAAGTGTCTTTTCGTTCCCCATTGATTACATATATATAGAGTCTTAAAAACCTACTCAAATAAGGAATAAAATATGGAAATTCCGTCAGCCTGGCGGTCGCCCAGCATCCTTGGCGGCCGCCAGGTACGGCCTGCGGAAGTTTTCGGAAACAGTAGCTGGCGGTCGCCAGGTAGGACTTGGCAGCCGCCAAGTGTGGCCTGCGGTCCACTGCGTGCGATTTTTTTGCTTCAGTCGTATCTCCCTCGTCCGAACTCGGAATCGACCGCCATTTTTTCCTACGCGCTCCTATGAAACTCCTCTCCAATAATATGCTTTTATTTCATCCTAACTTCATCTCCATATTTTGCTCATTTCTTCATTCTTTTGTTTCTTTTCTCTCTTCTTTTCAAAACTCCTCACGAACTCGACTTTAACTAAAACACACAAATGAACACATAAAAACGAACAAAAATACAAAAACAAACTCACACCAAACTATAAAAACCATACAAAAACACACTAAACAAATCCCCCATACTTAACCCTTTTGTCCTCAAGCAAAACTCATTTAAACCATTCAAGGCATGAACTTAAAGAGTGACAATGATGTTGGCTTCAGAAATTTTCCAAAACAAGATACATCATGCAAAGCACTTCATCATTCACTAAGCAAGTCATAGCAAGTTTCAACTTCCAACCTCTTGAACATAAATCCTCACAACATGGGTATATATGTGTAAGTGAACTCTCATCTCTCAAGTGTTTAGATTAGGACAAAGAAACACTCAATTCAAGTCACACAAATTGCCTACCATAAGCTTGCATGTCGTCTCACCTCTCCACTACTTAAATGTGTGCTTAAGACAAAGATCAAATAAGGACTATCTTTTTGGTTGTAATGTAGGTTCTTTGGTAGGTAAGAAAATTTGGCTAAAGTGAGTTAACAGCCCCAAAGGCTTATTCACTCTCTTTTCACTCTCATTCCAACAGTCAATCCCCCCCCCACCCACTACTTCAAGCCATATCACAATAAAGCTCAAAACATAACCAAAAACATATACAATTTCATCTTTTAACTTTTCTTTCTACCTACTTATGCTCTTATTCAACTTCTTTTTTTTTTTTTACTTTTCTTTTCTTCTTTTTCTTTTTCTCTCTCTTTTTTTTTTTAAACTAGAGCTTATGTAGGTAGAAAGTACTAACTAATAGGTACCAAGATCATTTCTTCTATCTCATTTCCCAATATTTTCTTTTGAAAGAACACACCTCATATCATTCACAAGTTAATTCCCATCCCAAGGCTTTTTCAAAGAAAATTAGGTCTAAAATAGACCTCAAGGCTCAAAGGGGCTAACTAGGATAATATGAGTGAATTTGGACAAGGAAATAGGATATGAAGGGCTAAGAAGAATGGCCTAAGATCATTTCTTCATCATAAAGCACACTATGTAATCTCAAGGGAGAAACCAATACAAGTTCTAGAGACAAAATTGCATGCTTGAATACTTACACTCATCAAAGAAATATGACTATAATGATGTAATAGTCAAAATAGGCTCAGATCTCACACAAAATAGGCTCAATGATTCATGTTCTTAAGAGGCCAAAAGTCTACACTTACCATGAAATACTTAACAAACAATGACATGCTTCACATTTCTTTTTCAAAACAAAACACAAAATCACATCATTAGCCCATTATCACAACTTTTCACTCATGCTTGAAATGATCTAAACAACATGCTAAGACACAAAACAAAAGGATTAAGCATGCTTCACAAAACAAGAAAATAAATAACATTACTAAAAAGTTTCTAACCCCCTCCCCCACACTTAAGAACAAGCAATGTCCTCATTGCACAAAAATAAAAGAGAGGGATATAGAAAACTTCATAAATGATAACGCAACACGGCACCAACTTCAAGAGCCACACGCACTCCAAAGCCAAGTACCTACACAACACAAACAAAACAAACCTTAATACCTACTAACACACTAAAACGAAAACCAAAAACACAAAAATAAAATAAAATGAGAAACAAAAGGAAAACGAGAATAGGAATGGAGAGCAATGTGAAGTGAAATCGAGAAGAAACTTGAACAGCCGAAACTGCTTGTGGGCGGTCGCCAAGGGTGGCTGAGGGGCCACAGCTCTCAGATCCAGAAATTCTTCTTAAGCCTACATTAGAAAACGAAAAATTAATAATACAATTAACAAAAATCATAAAGAAAAATTACGAAACCGTGGGTTGCCTCCCACGAAGCGCTCGTTTAACATCATTAGCTTGACGGAGGAATCCATCAACCAAACCCCGTCGCAACGAACAACGGATTTCTTATAACAGTCTTAAACCCAAGGAATCCATCAACCATACTCGACCGAACTGTGAGCTTTTCTGCCAGGTTAGCTTGAGAATCTAAAATCGGTTCATGTTTGATATCCCTCTCCCCCACACTTATTTGAAACTCCTCATACAACTGCTCTTGATCATACACTTTAAGCCGAGGTTCTTCCAAAATGTGAGCTTCATCTTGCAAGTTAGCGAGAAAATCATCAACACTGGCTTCTTCTTGTTGCATGCTTACCATACAAACCTCCTTCACTTCCTCTACCTCTTTCAAGTTGCTCAAGAATTGCTCTATGATAGCATCTTCCTCATCACTCAAGAATTTCTCTACAATTGGCTCTTCATATTTATTATTATCTTTCACATCCTGCACAACATATCCTCATCCAACTTGTCAGGAATTTGAATATAAGAACATTTATGAATCAATAATTTAGAAGTAGAAGTAGAAGTAGAAGTAGAAGTAGAAGTAGATGTAGAGGGTGACTTCCCAAATACCGAAAATGTTACCGAACCTCCTTTCCCGGCCATGCTCAATGTACCAGAAGCAACATCTAAACGAGTTTGAGTAGTCACCATAAACGGTCGTCCCAACAAAAGCAGATGACCGTTCGCACTCCTCGCTCCTCGTCCCTTTTCAAGCACCACACAATCAGCAAGAACTTGAATGCCCCGAACAATTATAGCCACATCTTCCTCAATTCCTAATGGATGACTCAAGGAACCATCTGCCAACTCTATGCGAATGTCGGTTGCCTTGAGGTTCTTTACATTCATCTTCTCAAAAATAGAGTGAGGCATCAAGTTCACTGCTGCTCCTAGATCCATAATGCCCGACACTTCCTCTCCACTATCCAATGTAACATTTAATTCAAAACTCCCCGGATCACTTTGTTTAAGTAACGAAGGGAGACAACCATCAATCTGTTTATCCTTCTTTACATTCTTCAATCTGCTCGGGAAGGGAATCGGTGAAACGTAAGGTCTAGGAGCTTTGTGGAGGGTAGATTCCGACTTAGGGTGTGCATTGGGATACGTGCTGGTGTTTTGGACACTTGGCGACCGCCGGGTATCACTTTGGCGGCTGCCAGGTTCCTAGTGGCGGATGGACTTGGCGGTCGCCGGGTTCCACTTGGCGACCGCCTAGTATCGGTGGCGGAATTTTTCATCAAAATGGGATTTGCAATCCCGTTATCCACCGTCTTCCCATTCCTCAAAACTCTCACAGCAAGAGTTTGTTGCGGCTATAGCCCTTGGGCTGGAATTTTATTCTGCTGCAAATTCTGTTGAAGTCGAGTCGCCATTTGCCCAATTTGCATTTCGAGGCGTTTGTTCACCGCCTCTTGAGACTATTGAGGATGCGGTGGCAGCACTTGTGGATTTTGCGGTGGAACTTGAGGAGATTGGTTTTGAGGGCGAGTGTTTTGAGGTGGGTATTGTTGAGGTGGAGGAATAGGGAAGTATGGTTGTTGTGGAGGTATGTATGGTGGAGGTTGATAGTATGGTACGGGTGGATAGTAAGATGGTTGTGGTTGAGGGTAGTAGGTGTTTGGTGGAGGAAGGTAGGGTTGAGTTGGGTATTGCAGAGAGTAGGAATGATATTGGTAATTTTGAGATGGTGGTTTACGGGGCGGGTAATTAGTACCATCTCCATTACCTTGTTGTTGAGTCCGTCCCATTGTAGCTTGTTGAGGAGGAGCTTGAGGAAAATAACCTTGAGCTGCATATACTTTGGCTCCTCCTTCGTAGGTGAACTCCCCCATGCTCGGGCAACTATCGGCGTAGTGCCCGAACTCTTAGCAAATGTCACGCAACACAAGTTCTTATTCTTGTTTTTGCTCTTGCACTTGAACTTGTGTTTGTGCCCTCTTGAGAATCTTTGGAGGGGGAGTTAGTGGCGGGGCTTCGGTTTTCATTTCAAGTTCTTGCATCTTTCTTGCCATTGCCGCCACTTGCTTCCTCAAATCTGCACTAGTGTCTTCAGAAATCACTGCACTAGCCTGCTTTCTCCTTGGTCGAACTAGCTTGAGTTGAGAGCTTGCAGCAAGGGTCTCGAAAATCTCATTTAGCTCATCGGCCGTCTTGACTGCTATGTTCCCTCCGGCTGTACTATCCACCATGAACTGGTTCGTCTGATGTAATCCCTTATAGAAATATTGGCAAAGCATTTCGGGAACCAGTTGGTGATGTGGGCACTGCTGTAGCAACTCTTGGAACCTTTCCCACGCCTCATGGATTAGCTCATCTGCTCCTTGCTCAAAATTCATTATTTGAGACCGGATTTCTTGTGTCTTCCGGTTAGGGTAGTACTTGAGCATGAAGCGCTCACAAACATCCTTCCACGTCGATAAGGAGTTCGCCGGAAGAGTAAGATACCACGCCTTGGCTCGGTCCTTCAGTGATAATGGAAAGCACTTCATCTTCAGTTGTTCCTCAGAAATGTGCCCCAGTGGAAAGGACTGCACCTTCGAAGTGAACTCTCGAATGAATGTGAGAGCATCTTCGTTGGCGATGCCGTGATAAGTGGGCAGCAAGTTTTGATATTGAGGCTTCAGCTCCGCGTCCCTAACCTCTTTGGGTAGGACAATAGCTGACGAAGAAGATGGAAAAGTGGGACGAGCAAATTCACCAATGACTTTGGCCATGATCTTTGGTTGATCAGACTCGTAAGAACTCGAACTAGACCCTTCGTCGATGCTCACTGTTTCGACTTTCTCCGCCCTTGATTTGATCTCAAGGCTAGGAACTCTGGGCTTGGGGACTTTTCAAAAATTGGAGAGGCAATAAAACCAAGACCGCTGTTCGATCCTTCACTTATCTCTCTTCCTTTAGCACTTGCCAGCACTGCTTTCCTCCAATTGATGTTGTCTACGAATGGCGAGAGATCTTGTTGAAGACTTCGACGACCATGCATACAACACTACAACGGTTAAGAGCACTAATGGAAAGCACAAAAGAAACCCAACAGAAAATAAAAATTAAAAAGAACATTTTTTTTTAATATATTAAATTAAAAATGAAAATAAACAAAATTAAAAACTCAATCACACAATTAATTACCTAAAGTTGTCCCTGGCACGGCGCCAAAATTTGTTTCACCTAAAAGTGCTCGCAATAGAATGAGGTCTATCGTAGACTAGTAAGCTAAACCCAATGTCGAATCTCAAGGACAACTTAACAGGGTAATTAATAGTATGATACACACTCTCTAAACACTCTACGAAAGCAAGTAAAAGAATTAAGGGTTTTTGGTTTAATTATTAAATCCTAGACTTAATTAAAAGAAAGCAAATAAATCTAACCTAGACTTGAAATTAAAGAAAGCAATTAGGAGCAAATAAAAGAACTCCCGTCTGTCACACGGGAGAAATAATTAAACTAAGAGAAAAGCAATAAATCTATCTAGGCATGAATTGAAAGGAAAGCAATAAAGAAAATAATAAAATCTAAGCTAGAGCAAATAAATCTTAACATGCTTGGATTAAAAACAAATCTAAATAACTTGAAAGCAATTAAATCTAAGCTTAGCAAATTAATCTAAACTAATGAAAGCAATTAACCAAAGCAAGTAAAGAAAGCAAATAAAATTAATCTAAGAGCACAAATTAAACTTACGAACTTTTACGAAAGAAAGAACGAAGAACTTGAACTAAACTTGAATCCGAAAGCTATAATCTTCAAAACAATATTTAAAAGCTAATCTAAACTAATCTAGAGTTTTAAAGGCTGAAAAATAAGAGAAAGAAAAGTGTCTTTTCGTTCCCCATTGATTACATATGTATAGAGTCTTAAAAACCTACTCAAATAAGGAATAAAATATGGAAATTCCGTCAGCCTGCGGTTGCCCAGCATCCTTGGCGGCCGCCAGGTATGGCCTGCGGAAGTTTTCGGAAACAGTAGTTGGCGGTCGCCAGGTAGCACTTGGCAGCCGCCAAGTGTGGCCTGCGGTCCACTGCGTGCAATTTTTTTGCTTCAGTCGTATCTCCCTCGTCCGAACTCGGAATCGACCGCCATTTTTTCCTACGCGCTCCTATGAAACTCCTCTCCAATAATATGCTTTTATTTCATCCTAACTTCATCTCCATATTTTGCTCATTTCTTCATTCTTTTGCTCATTTTCTCTCTTCTCTTCCAAAACTCCTCACGAACTCGACTTTGACTAAAACACACAAATGAACACATAAAAACGAACAAAACATACAAAAACAAACTCACACCAAACTATAAAAACCATACAAAAATACACTAAACACTAGTTAGACAAATCTGACTTCATTCGAGACTAATCGGCCAAAATTCCTTCTCATTTTCCTATTCCACTAATCTAGGATCGACTATTTCATTAATGACATTCGGATTTCTCTAATTATCCGAAGCTAATTAGACAAATCCGATTCCATTTGACACTAATCAGCCAAAATCACCTTCTAGTTTCCTACTCCACTAATCTAGGATCGACTATTCCACTACTTAATTAAATTAACAAAAATAATATTATATTATTCTGGTACTAATCGACCAAATTCCGTATTTGTTTTCATATCCATTAATCTATGATCGATTATTCTATTAGCGTACTTCGTGCTTCTCTAATTATCCGAGTGTAATTAGACCAATCCGACTCGATTAGAGACTAATTGGCCAAAATCCATTTTTATTTCGCAATTCTACTAATTCAGGGTTGAGTATTCCATTATTGGACTTCGTGTTTCACTAATTATCTGAAGATAATTAGACCAATTCGCCTAGATTATCGACTAATTAATTATCTCGAACTAATTCAACTTTATTTCCTTAGTTCAAACTTATAATTAATTATCTCGAACTACTGCGATCGTATTACTTAATTATTGACAAAATGATACATATATTTTTTTTAAATTATTATTATGGATCTATGTCATACATAATCGTACGTACTCAGCCATGACTTTAAATACAAGGCCACGACTTATTGGTGATATATAATTTAGGATAGACTATTCTATAAGTAGACTTCATGTTTCTCTTTATACCATGATAATTAGACCAATTCGACTCAATTAGAGACCAATCGGTTGAAATCCCTTCTTGTTTCCCCATTCCACTAATCAAGGATCAACTATTCCACTACTTAATTAAATAAGAAAATGATATTATATTATTATGGAAATAATTGACCAAATTCTTTTTTGTTTTCCTATTCCACTTAATCTATGATCGATTATTCCATTAGTGGTCTTCGTGGTTCTCTAATTATCCAAGTGTAAGTAGACCAATCCGACTCGATTAGAGACTAATTGACTGAAATCCTTATTGTTTCCCCTTTCCATCACTTTCACTAATTATCTGAAACTAATTACACCTATTCGACTCGATTAGAGACTATTGAGTGAAGTAATTTTTTCAGTCTTTGTGTAATGAAGAATTTCACCTATATCTAAAGTTGAACGTGCAATATATATATATATGACCACCTAATACATTTTTAAATAGAAAATAAAAATTGTGAAACATATCAAAACGTATAAACTATTAATAATCACAAATTATACACCGAAAAAAATAGGGGCACACTTGGGTGAGCTCGGGTGTACAATGTGGCCGTTTAAAAGATTGACACTTTTATTTATGTAGATTAACATTTTTCTATATAAACATTGTCACTTTTAAAAATTGACACTTTTATTGGTTAAATAATTATGTTAAAGATTGACACTTTTATTCATATAGATTATCACTTTTCTGCATAAAGATTAACATTTTGACCCATCTACACTATGTGGCCGGCCTCACCCAAGTGTTTTCCAAAAAAATATAATGGCTAAAGAAGAACATTTGTATTGGATAAATTTTTTATTTGATTTATATAAATACATTGTACATAGATTGGCATAAATTGTACATACGATTTGGCAAAAAAATGTGTTAAAATGAATTTGAAAAGGAAATAAAGTTTATCTTGAACGGACTTTTTTTTACAAATTATTTCAATAGTACAATGTGAAACTATTTGAATATTAGATATAATAATTTCCATTTTGGAATAAATCTAATATCCATTAAATTTCTCGAATTAATTAAATGATAAATATTTAAATTATTATATTTTAATTATTCATTTATTTGTGGAAGAAATGGACGGAATAGAAAATCGTTAATTAATTTGATCACAAATTATTTTAAGCATGCATGATTTTCAAATAGGTTTAATAATAAGTTAATAATTTTTAAAAAAAAAGCACATAAATCGCTCCACTAAGACTAGGAATATCGGTATGCAATTGAAGGGCTGGTCGAACTGACACGTTAGTAATTAAAAAAAATAATAATAATAAAAAATGAGGATGGTCTAATTTGGGTGTTTGAACATGAATGCAAAACACACCATGGTGTTCTCCATCATCCATGATAAAATAAATTGACACATGTCAATTTATAATTTGCCAATCAAATTCTTATCTATATATTCATTAATCTATTTGATATCTTTTATATTATTAATTTAAAAATCATAATTATTATATCAAAATTTTATTTTTTCATTCTCTATAAATAGAGACCAAACATGATATACTTTCACACACTTTCATATTCTCTCTAATTTTTCTTCTTCATTTTCTTATGGATCCCAGTGATCATTCTTTATACAATTCTCAAAATTTCGATCCATCTCAAGATTATTATCCTAGTTTTGAGAATTATCTTACTTCAGATGAAATAGGATAATTTCTATTTATTTAATTGCGCTAATTTCTATTTATTTAATTATATTTTTGTTATAATTACTTATTCTTGTATTTAAAAATAATTAAATAAAAATATATAATAATATAGTGTTTGGGAGGTCATTGATAAACTATCAAAAATAGAATAATTGGGTTGGTATAAATAGAAAAGAGAGAAATTAATTAAATATTTAAAAAGTATGGTAGTTGAGTGTTTGAGGTGGTTGCTGATAACGATAGGCTAACAAAACAGCCGCAAAACAATAATTATCATAACAATTGAATTGAGGGTGGGGTGAGGGTGGGGTGGATGGGGTTCTGAAAAGGTGCTGCAAATTTTACAAGTTGGCAGAATATAATGCCTCAAAACAACTAATACCATTGTGGCTTATACTGTGCAAACATTTGTATCCAAGAATTTCCCGGGAGATTAGGAGAAAGAAAACTCTATGCCTTAATGGAACACCAACATAGAAGTGACGTTGCCTTTTACAAAATTACATATTAATTGCATCAATAATTGTGGGGAACAGAATATCGCACTAATTGTTGAATTTGTTATACTTGGGCTCTCCTAATTGGAGAATACGTTAAAGGTAAAGAACAAAAAAAAAAAAAGTAAAGAGGATGATTGGTAATTGTTTGTTCGTTGTTTTTTCTGTTGTTTTTTTTTAACTTTTGCGAGACACAAATAGCCGCCGGGATAAAATTAATAATAAAATTAAAAATATAAAAAATATATATATAAAAAAAAACTAATGAAGCGGAATGAATTATATGGGAGAATAAGGTACTGGGATTTGTGTGATTAGTCTCTCTCAGTTGTTCGTAGTAGGAATTCGTTTTTGGTACGATATTTCCTCCTATTTTCAGGCAATTGAGATACTCGAGCTCAAGTTTGGTGTCCCGTTTAAATTACAAATCTTAAATTTTATTAATATTATTAATTTTATTCATTTTTATACAATTAATTTAATTAAATTTTATAATTATTTTCTAGAATTCACTAGATTTGTGTTGTATTCATGATTGTTTTTGTTTCGTTCATGTGTCCTGTTATTTACAGCACACATCATTATTGTTATCAAAAGTGTGCCGCTCTCCCATGAAAATAATAAAAGAGCATTTTTTTTATATGTAAGCATTTTTTACATACACTCTTGTGGAAGAGGTATTTTTATCTATTACAAGTTATTTATAAAAGTAGAAAGTTATGAGAATGTGTTGGTATCTCGGCCGGGGTGCTTGGAGGTACCCGCAGAGGTTTTACTTCTTTAGAAACTGTGCGCAACTGAAATATAGAAACAAAAAAATACGAAGATAGAGACGCGATATATCTTGCAGTGCCTCAAGGCAAAAGAATTCACTAGAGTAACATGAATTACACCAAGTCGAGTAAAATAAAAACAGAAAATCTAACAACGTTAGAGAACTATGCTCTACGTAACAAATGTATTTCTCTTCAGCCCCAAATATCTTCTACATCCTTGTTCTCCTTGAATAAAAGCTAAAACTTGATATCTAAGCATAACTTCACTTCCCACGTTTGTAGTGGAGTAGTGCCTTCACGTAGCATCATTACATGCTTTCATGATTTTCCGTGCAGCTACAATATCTCCAACTGATTTGACTTGGTCAAATCACTTTTTTTTTTCTATAAACTTTGTACAATAGGTATGAATTAAACAATATTTTATGGAGAAATGCAAAATTAAAAAAAATAAGAAATCTATACGAAAATAGATTGTAAAAGCATCCATAACTTCTTTTATTAATTCTTTTAAACAATAGATATACTTATTTTGAGCACTCATGCTCTATAAAAACTATAGCTATTATGGGCTTGCTCATTGAACATGATGTTATATAGCCCACTAAGATTATATACCTTAGCCTTGTATTTATGTGGGTCCACTAAGATATGTGCCGGCCTAATCCACATTGCCTATAGCCTAAATCCACAATGTGAAAACAGAGAAAACAGGGGAGTCTAGAAAGCCCCACTATTTTCTACTCCTCAATCCAACACCAATTTCCAGAATACGCGCGAAACCGGCAGATTTCTCCTTTCGTACTATTAATTCTCCTCCTCCTCCACCTTAGTTTTCCCACCATAGATATTGAGTTTCGCAACAAACGAGTATTCATCAATCAAACAAGCGTATACATTTTCTTGTGTAGATAGAAAATGTCTCTGATTCCGAGTTTCTTCGGCAGCCACCGCAGCAACGTCTTCGACCCATTCTCCTTGGATATATGGGTTCCTTTCGCGGGCTTTCCTCTCTCCACCGTAGCTGCCAACCTCCCCTCCTCCGCCCGTGAAACTACGGCGTTGGCCAACGCCCACATCGACTGGAAGGAGACACCGGAGGCACATCTCTTCAAGGTGGGCGTTCCTGGGCTGAAGAAGGAGGAAGTTAAGGTTGAGGTGGAAGATGGTAGCATTTTTCAGATCAGTGGAGAGAGAAGCAAGGATCAGAAGGAGAAGAACGATAAGTGGCATCCCTTGGAGAGGAGCAGCGGCAAGTTCCTCCGCTGCTTCAGGCTGCCGGAGAATGCGAAGCTGGATCAGGTGAAGGCGGCGATGGAAAACAGGTGTGCTGACAGTGACTGTGCCCAAGGAGGAAGTGAAGAAGCCAGAGGTGAAAGCCATTGACATCTCTGGTTAAGTTAATCATGGTTGTCTTGAGGTTTCTGATTCAGTTGCTGAGTCGCCTTTCAAATTTTAATTTGTGAAAAATGCAGTTATGTAAGTTATGTATATTTGGATCAAAGAATGTGTCATTTGGTTAAATAAAGAAACCAGTGTTCATTAATATACCACGTAATTTCCAGCTGCTTTTTCTGCATTGTCTTTGACGAAGTTTAATACTTATCATTTTTATATTATCTTGCATGTACACTCCAAAATTATCTTCCCAACTTAATAATTCGAACATTTCAACCAAAAAAAAAAAAAAGAGAAAAAGGAAAAAAAATAGAGGATTTTTTAATTTTCCGCTAGGCCATCTGGAGTTATTCTGGAGGATAAATAAAATTCTTGAAAATAAATTGCGCGCTGAGTTATCAGAATGCTAGAAAATCAGTCTTTGGATATGTGTATATCTTAATTTAAAATAGAAACATTTTGTTAGTTGCGATTTCTAAGGTTTGGCCTAACTAACTCTCTTTATGCATGATCCCAATTTCTCAAAGTCACTCAATTATGTCTCACTAGGAAATATGACAACATCATTTTGTGCTCATGAATCATGATTCAAGAAATATGCAATTATTATAAAATTAAAATTAGTATCATCTCTCTATTCTTCGATTTTTACGATTTTTATACCAAATTAAAGGTCTTGATATGATTTTTTATTTAAGATCTAACATCAATATGTTTTTATGCATCTATGACTCTGTTTTTAAAATAATAAAATTTGCATTAACGTATCAATCAATACACTTTATCTCTAAACACTCTCTTAAAATCCCGTGCAAAAAAAAAGATTATTGAATTGGGACGGAGAAAGTAGTATTTAGTTAAATTCAACTTTATTTTAACAAAATATGAAAAAAGTACAACAATAAAATTATGTGTCATTAACTTGACATGACATGCATTGGGAACTTCCCCACACACAATCACCATTTGGATTGGATGAAGAATAAGAAAGAAAAATTAAGGACCATATTAATTAAATAAATAAGTATGCGCCTAAAAAGAATATTATTATTTTCCAATAATAATAATAATAATAATAATAATAATAAACACTGATTCTCCCATTCAGCCTCTGTATTTCTCTAACATTGCACGGCGGAGTCATCTCCAGAATCGCTTTCACCTTTTCTTGATTTACTTCTATCCCTCTTTGGGTTACGAAGTAATCCAAAAACTTTCCTGACTGTACACCAAAAGTGCATTTGGCAAGATTTAGCTTCAGCTTGTACCTACGAGTGGTGTCGAAATTTTTTTGTAGATCTGCTGCATGAGCAGAAGCAAGAGTGCTTTTAGCAAACATGTCATCAACGAACACTTCCATGTTTCGACCAATTTGCTTTCGAAATACTGTGTCCATCATTCTTTGATACGTGGCTCCAGCATTCTTCAACCCGAAGGGCATGCTTTTGAAACCATATGTGCCCACACATACAGCAAATGCAGCCTTTGGTATGTCCCACGGGTCCATTTTAATCTGATGGTACCCTTGGTATGCATCCATCATGGATAGCATTAGGCATCCCGAAGTTGAATCGACCAGCTGATCTATCCTTAGTAAAGGATAGTGATCTTTGGGACACGCTTTATTTAGATCCCTAAAGTCGATGCACATTCGCCATTTTCCAGTACTTCCTTTTGGCACCATGACTGCATTAGACAGCCATTCTGGGAATTGTACTTCGACAATGTACCCAGCCTTAATAAGTTTTTGCATCTCTTATTTGATAACTGCTTCTTTTTTAGCTCCAAATTAGCGGAGTTTTTGCTTTACTGGTTTCACTGCAGGATCTACATTCAAAGAATGTAGGGCGACTTCCGGATCTACTCCCAGCAGATCCTTGCTGCTGAAAGCAAAGATGTCAGCGTTTTGCCTTAAGCAGGCAATTACGCTTTCCGCTCTTCATGATTCATTTGTGTTCCAATTCGAGTGGTGAAACCACTCTTTCCTTCGAATAATTTTACCTGCAGAAGCTCTTCTGATGGTAGTATTTGAGCTTCTGCTGATGCTTCTGCGAAAGCTTCTGCTTTCTTTGCTTTCTTCTCTTCGGGATCAAAGCATCTGCTTGCTTCTGCTCCTTCAGGTACTCCCCTCTTCCTGGTTTCCCCATCTTTTACTAGTTGCACGTAGCTTCTTTTCGAAGCTTTTTGGTCTCCAAGTACCTCTCCAACTTGAGTTCCCACTGGGAACTTCATTTTCAAATGATAAGTGGAAACCACCACTTGAAAAGCATTTAATGCTAGTCTTCCCAACAGAGCGTTGTACGAGGATTCCGTATCCAAGATTATGAATATTATTAGTTTGGCAACCCTAACATTGTTTCCCAATGTTAGCATGGGCTCGATTTCACCCAATGGGAGCATGCTTGCTCCTGTAAAACCATTTTATCAAAGCATTTCTTGAATATAATATTCACAGAACTGCCCGTATCAATGAATATCCTATGGACATCGAATTTTTCAATTTCGGCTGTGATCACTAGGGCATCACAGTGGGGCTGTATCAATGCCCTCTCATCTTTGTCTCCGAATATAATCTCGGGGAGAGGTACACCCTTCCCTAATTTGAATACCTCATAGTGTTCAAGTGCTTCTGCCTTCCGAACATAAGCTTTTCTGCTTCTATTGGAGTCTCCGTCAGTTGGCCCACCATATATCATGGTGATAGTTCATCTCTTCTATGAGGATTCCTCCATTTAGGGACCTTTCCCCTTACGGGGGTCCCGTTCTTCTTCTTTGTCCTCCTTGTGTTTTCGGGAGTTATCATACTCCTTATACACGTATTCCAGCAAATGCCCCTCCTGGATGAACTTTTCAATGGCTGCTTTCAGATTACGACAGTCATTAGTATCATGACCATAATCGTTATGAAATCTGTAGAATTTTTCTGACTTTTGATTTTGAGGTGGCTCGCCAACTCTTGCTGGTCGATAGACCCCTGGCTTCTGCAGAACTATTTCCAACAGTTCTGCAGGAGGCACGGTGATAGGAGTTAAAGGCCTAGAAGCTCTTTCTTCCCTTCCTCTTGCTTTCCTGCTTTCAGTAGTAGGTTTCTTTCCCTCTTTCTTGTCTTTCTTAGATGAAGCAGCTTCAGACTGCCTTTTAGTGATTCTCATATCTTCCATATGAATGTAACTCCTGGCCCTAGCCAAGAGATCTTCAAAGCTCTTTGGTTCTTCTTTGACTAGAGAGTCAAAAAAGACTCCAACTTTTAGCCCATTGACAAAAATTAGTGTTTTTGTCTCTGGTTCTAATTTGGGTATTTCTAGTGCTGCATCATTGAACCTCTTCAGGTATTCTCGCAATGTCTTGCTGGGCTCTTGCTTGATGGTCATCAAGCAAAAGTTGTTCCTGGACAGCTTTTTTGCGCTGGCATATTGATTCAAGAAGATTTCTTGAAACTCAGCAAAACAGCTGATGGATTCGGCCGGTAATTGTGTGAACCATTGTTGCACCGGTCCGGCTAGGGTTGTAAGAAAAACCCTACATTTCACCCCCTCTGAATATTGATGCAGTTGAGCATAATTCTCAAACCTCATCAAATGCTCTTCAGGGTCCGTATCTCCTTTGTACTCAAAGGAGACAGCCCTGAAGTTTGAAGGCAACGGGTCCTTCTGGATCTCCTATGAGAATGGAGATTTAGAACTTGAATTTTGGGAAGCCAAAAGGGTCTGAGGGAGTATTAGAACTCCTCTTCTTTTTGCTTCCAGCAAATTTTGGGATTCTTCCATCTTTTCTTCCCTCTTATCATGAGAGGAGATGCTCTTTTGTAATTCTTCCAATTATTTGGAAAGTTTAGCATGTTGCTCTTGTTGCAAGAGCAATTGCTTCTGTTGCTTGTTAATGATTGCATCTGGAGATTCATCTCCATGCTCTCGCTCCAGCTCTGGCTCTGGCTCTTGCTCCTAATCAAAAGCTTGATCATTCTCTTCATCGGTGTCGTAGTCGGTAAAACAACCGTCTACTTGTTCAAGATTATCATTTTTGTGCGCGAGCTCAGGAATGATATCCTATTGAGCTTGCTTCAACTTTTGAGCCATTTGCTTCTGTGCAAATGCTCTTTTCTCTCAACCTGCTGTGAATGCAAGACGAGGATGAACATGCTTGCTTTGAGGGGTGGACCCTTTAGATATGATTATGCCCTCTTCACTGAGGGCATCCTTCAAAGAGGCTTGCATCAACAGTTTGATTTGCTCTACCCACACGGCAGTCATGTGAGGCTCTGCACTGCTTCTTGCATTTACTGTGGTAGCAACGACGAGCAAGGAAGCTTCCTCATTATCACGAGGAGTTAAGTTAGTTCTTCGAGGTTCAGTACCTCCTTGAACTGTGGCATTCTCCGATGATGTCATTTGATGCTCTTGTTTCTGTTCAGAAATAAAAGCAGATGGTTATGCTTATGCATATATCTCGAATCATCCTTACTTTTTTTTGGGAAAAACAGGAGATCATTAATGGCTCGCATAGGCCCATGATTACTATCCATAATCATTTTTTATGTATTTCTTTTTCATTTTTAGAATGGGGTGAGGTCTGAGGTTTTAGCACCCTCTTTTGCCCCTCATCCTCCCGATTCTTTCAAGTATTAAAACTTGCTTATGTTTCTGCATGATATCTAATAGCATTACAACTTTTTGTGGATTTTACTCGAGTGTATTTTTCTCAGGGGTTTTTTTTTCTTGGAATATGGTGCCCTTTCTCGTTGGGTCTTACCCTTCTTCTTCCAACCCTTTTTACGAGATATTCCCCCACTCAGGCACATAACCATGTTAAGGCCTTTTATTACGAGTTTGCCTTATTCAGAAATAAGGGCTTATGATTTCAATTACGCTTGTGTGCTAATTTTTGAGTGTGCCTGGGTCTGCCAGGGCTTATGTTCTATTCATTCTTATATCTTTTAAAAATGAAAAGAAGATGCATAAATAGGACTTACTTTAAAGTATCTTAGTAGAAAATCAACAGGTATTGCAAGATCTTGTTCCAACGAAAGACGATAGTACGTTCTTTAAATTCTTCCTTCTTCAAACTTCGAAAAAGAAAGGTATGCAGAATCAATAAAGAGTATACATACGTGGCAAGTAGTATATCATAATTAACCAGAAATTCAAGAGCAAATATATCATGCATTCAACTCATTATTATCCCATAGAATTTATGAGAAATCATGATTATAAAGTAAAGTAGGGAGAAACAACGTCTCGCAGCTTAGAGAAAAAGAAGTTTCCCACATACGGCACGAGTTGGATCCGGGTTAAAGATCCACAATTAAATATATATATAAAGGATATTGTGCAGGTGAGGTGATAACACATTCGAACCATCAGCTTCAGTCACTGCTTGCCAACCGAGAGGGAATGACTTCTCTCTGTTGAATTTGAGCTCCAAATCTCTGCAAAAAAGACCTGGGGGAGAGGATCCCGGGGAAGGGACTTTGACGCTTTAGTCAGACTCGGTGTATAAAGAATTTGAGGTTCCCTTGGGGAAGACAACCTCTACAGTTGAAATAGTAGTGAGTGTGTCAGCTTGCAATTCCTCAGAGAAACTTGCAGAGCTTAGCATGATAAAGGAGATAGAGGGTTCTCAAAATCATATACCTTACGAATGAAGATAGAGTCTCTATGTATAGACTGAAAGGGAATGAGCATAATACCGGGTTTCCTCACGAGGATGAAGGATAATTTGGTCTTTTACTCGGGGACAGCATCTCGAGTGCTCGTCGGAACAATACACTTTTTTGCAGGGAAAATGTGGTCCTTCCCCTGCAAGGAACATGCCACGTAGAGTGGTCCCGAAAGTTAGTTAAGGGATATTCTGGGCTTCTGTTAATTTGCCCAGAAATAGAATAGTTCTCTAGCATATTTGGCATAAACAATACCTTCTATACATGCTCTTGATAAGAATCATGAGTCAAGTGTGATGTAAACATTTTATAGCCCTAGGGTTGACTTTTGCTTATGCCTTGTGCTTCTGCCCCTACTTTCGACCAGGAAGATAAGGAATAATAGATAATGAATAACTTATGGCACGTGGCCATAAATTGTGAAGGTATAAATTATTTAATCCGGCCTAGACAGACATTAAATAATTTATATTATGTTATAGGGTAATATTAATATTTTCCCTAATAGAGGCCGCATATGATGCCATGTAAGCATATGAATTAACGTGGTGCTTCGAATCTGCTGCGGAATTAATTATATATATATTTATATATATATATATATATATTAATGTTCCATGATAAAGTTCAACTTATTTTAAAATAAAAGTAATTTTACTTGTACAAATAACAAAAAGGAGTTCATAAACAACGTCAAGCTAAGTCAAAACAAGACCCAAGTATGTGGAGCATATTATATAATAAAATAAGCAATTTTATACCATTTCAAAGAAAAAAGAATTTGCAATTTTTTGTCATTGGCCCATATATAGTAAAATTGATTGTGTAGTACAACGACCACCCTTTATTACATAGTGACCGCTCTATATATTTGCCAACGGGAGCTTCATATCACTCAGCGACAACTCTTGTGATTCAGCAAAATTGAATGGTCATTACCGCTATGTGACTAATCCGGGATCAATTTCCTCGAATTATTACTTTCCATTTCTCTAATTATCCGTCCATCATTAGAAATTTATTTCTTAAATATTGAATTCGAATCGAATATCGAATATGAATAATTTTCTCAAAAATATCATTTGGAATATCATTAGGAAAAAAATGAATCGAATATTCGAATTGAATCGAATACTTTTGAATACACTTTCAAATCGAATACGAATCAAATACAGTGTGGTCCCAAAAGTGACTAACACACGTAGGGGGTGAATACGTGTGTTGAGAAATGTTTAACTTCTCATTCGTTTTTCATCCTTTTAGCCGAGTAGACGTTTCGAATGCTAGTGAGGCTTTCGAAGCTTCTCGCTCGTGTGAAAGATGTGCAGAATGTGGTGAGACTTTAAAGCTTTTCTTGCAATTAAAACCAACTTGATATTTAAAGTGTGTCTGTGTGTATGTAAATAATCAAAGCAATAAATAACTTAAGGTAAATAGACACAATCACTTATAGTGGTTCGGAGAGCTTCTCCTACATCCACTCTATCCGCAACGGGATGAATACCGTCACTTGGTATCCCTTGTTTTATACTTCCAAGGGGAAGTGATTCAAGGCTAGTAACAAACTTGCACTTGAATCCTCAGAGATTTCACGGGCTCTCGAGAAGCCTTACAACAACAAATCTTTTCTACAAAAATATTACACCTTACAACTCAATCTAACACAATAGACTTAGTTTTGGGGTTTTTGAGTTTTCATAAATGAGAATCCTTTACAATGAAGATCACAAGTAAAGGGATAAGGATTCTTGAAGCTAAGTTATGGATATATGAGTTTGAACCTAGAAAGAAAGTAGTTGCAATACTCAAGAAAATAAATTTCTTGAGGACACACTAATGTGAAGCGCATCGAAAGAACTAAGCAATGTAACAGATGATTTGTTTGAGTTCTTACGAGTAGTATGATTGGATTATTTGTATATGCATTAGTTTTAATGTGTGCAACTCCTTCTATTTATAGGAAGGAACCCTACTTCCCGTTGAGAGAGAAGAGGTTGCGTGTTCCTTAATTTTTAAAAAGTCGATGGTGTCAGCTCCTTTTTTAGGCATTTCAGACTCTAATTCTAGGAAGTGATGTCCGCCTCACCTAGGGGTATGGAAGTCTTCACCTAACCTTGACTTTTCGGATTGTAGCCGCATCCATTGTGCAATGGTGTGTTGACACGTAAGCTTTAGGCAGTGAGGTGTCAGTCATCCGAAAGTTTGAAAGTCCAACTTATCACACTAACACTGATTGGCGCTTTAAGTTCAGCTCTAGATCAGAGACGCTTTGGCTGAGCTGACTTGAGAGCGTTTCTCTTCTACTGAACAGAAGCTCGCTCTAAGCATCTTTATTTGAACTGTCTCCATTAAGCTTTGTCAAACTTTACTGCTGACACTTTTACTACTGGAGCCGCTTAGCTTCCTGACTCTTCGCGAACTCTGACTGCTTCATCCTTAGCGCTTCTAGACTAAAACACAAGCTTCCTAACAGGCAAGCTTTGCTATGTATAACTTGTCTAGTTCATCAAAAATAATAAGGGAAATATTCTAAAAAGGGTTTTGGAATCAAATCAAAACAAATTGTTTATTAACTTGATTCAAGTTCCCCCTTAACATAATATCCCAACAATTTCCCCCATTTTGATGATGCCAAAACCCGACGTCAAGTGCTTACACAAATCTAGACAATTCTAGGCTAAGTATAAGAAGGAGAGTGGGTTAGACAAGGCGTAATATTAATGCGGTTATAGAAATTTAAATAAATAAAGACAATGAGAAGTTGTCTTGTAGCAGTAAAAGATATCATTGTATAAATGAGATATAAAACTGATACATATACAATGATTATCTACTTGGAGCATTTGCGAGGGATAGGAGGGATCATGCCATAGGCATTGTAGACTCTATCCTTGATGGCAGCTAGAGAGCGGTTAGGACAATCGTTCTTTTTAAGCCATTTAGCACATTCCTCGATCTCCTTTCTGATTGTTTCCTCGTCAGGGATAGCGCCTTCAATGAGTGGAAGTTTGTAGCTCTCTTGCTTTGGCGGTTTGAGAGTCATTCCGTCTACCAACTCCAAAATTTTGTTGAAGAGAGAGGCTTTGCAATGATCCATCTATGCAACGAAGCAATCCATGGCGTATTCAGTGCGAAAGTCTTGCCAGTAGTAGAAGCGTTTGATGAACTTTACCTTGGCATCATTCCACTCCTCCTTGAGGTCAGCTGGAATGATCTCATCAACAGGCATTAGGAGCCTCACCCCTCAGCCTTTTCCTCTTAAATTCCTCCCTGGCAAACAGCTGCTTTCTGCACTTCTCGAAAGCTTCTGTGCACAAGCTCTCGGCGTAGACTCTTTTCTCTTCAAGTGCTTCCATCTTCAAAAGATGAAGTGCCTTCTCCGAGTCTGTCACCACCTCTTCATTGAAAACTTCTTCCCTGCACTCCGACACCGCTTTATACTTTACCATCACTTCCAGGCATTTTTTTTAGCGTCGTACGTCAATGTGTGCTTCAACAGATACCTACGGAGGTGGAATATCATCTTGTGCACCAAAATCGCATCCACTCCTCTTGGAATTCACGTTGTGCTCCAGCCTCCTTGGTCATCATTGTGGGAGTCAGTTTTTTCTTCTTCTTGGGGTTGGTGTCAACAGGCTCTGGATTCTTGCGCTTCTCTTTCTATGGCACTACTGACATCACTTGAAGTGGAGCAGCATCAATTGGCTCTTTGGAAATGATTACCTACCGCTCTGCTTCCCTCACCTTTGGTGCTTCCACTTTCTTGGAAGTGTCCTCTTTGGCCATGGCCGAAGTGGGTAGACCACTTGGCGTCCCAGTCGCTTCCCCTTTTTTGGCAGCATCAAAATAGGTTTTGAGGGATGTTCGGATGATTTGGCTTCAATAAGTTCTATGCCAGGAGAGCGCCGAGGACTTGTGCAGAAAGGATTGGAACCGGAGAGCGCGTATTGGTCAAAATGATTGACCTCTCAAGGCTGGTGGGGAAAATTCGGAACTCAGATTGCACCAAGTTTGAGAGCACTCCAATTTGGTTGGTGATGAGCTCCAACGCTTCATTGGTGATTGGCCTAACCTGGCTCGAACCGCTTTGCACTCTAGCTGCGGCTTGGCCCACCATGGCGAATTTTCCACGGTTGTCTCCCTCTGTGATCTCGCTCATGTCCTGCTTTTTTTCCAAGAGCTGGTTGATGAACGATGCTCTACAGTTGTAAGCAGTCTAGTTGATGGCTGAATCACAGAGCACTGACAGAAGATGGATATTCTACTCTGTAAGAGTGCTCCAACTCCCAGTGTGACAAAGTAGGCACTTTGTCACATTATTGGTGAGATGGTTGAAAGGCTGTCGGAGAGAGGAAACCCTTGTTTTCTTCCGAAGGAAGAGTGCCCTGGGGTTTTTGGTGAAGCGGCGAAAGTCCCTCTGAATATCTGCATCACCTATAGATTCGGGATTCTCGCCGGTATTGGGAAGAGGGATGATGTCTTTGAATAGACGTTAAGCTCTAAATCGTCAGTTTTAACCTGATAAACAAGGCCATATTCATCAGTCTGTCGAAGAGCAATCTTGGTGAGTAGGGTCTCTTTGTTCAAGTTCGTGAAGAACTCGACCACCCCTGCTGGATTGATACATGTGGGATGAAGGAAGAGTAGATCCCGGTTGAGATAGGCTTCTACATAGACAAAGTCAGCAAAGCGGCTTCGAGTAACTATCTTTATTTTGGCATTCGTCATTGTGAAATCTAAAGAAATTCTGGAAAAACGAAGAAGTTTTAGTAGAGAGATGAAGTTCTATGAGATGAAGAACTTGAAGATTGCAGAAATGGCAAAAATGGTAAGTGAAGATGATGAGAATGAAATAGTATAGATATATATATACATAGAAATTTAAAGAGTATTAGAGGGGTAGTGGGGTGACGTGTCTTAGTGAGTGGCTAAGATCACATTCTGAAAAAATGGGTGAATGGTTATGATCGTGCTTGACAATTACTTTAATCATGTGGTCAGGGAAAAAGTAATTTGAAACTTCCGACGGCCAAGATTAAAAGGTTTCTGGCAGTTTGGTAGTGCGCGTGAGATGCATGCGCAAGTGGGTCTCGAGTACTGTATTCACATCAGTCTTTTCATTAAATGCAAAGATATCACATGCAACATATACTCGATTGATATCCTACTTTATAGATATGTAGATATGTTTAGCTATAGATTTAAGAGGATTAATGAGAGATTAATTTCTAGAAAGATTCGAAATTTGGCTAATTGCCACGCTTTGGAATTTAGACGAGAGCGTCTAGTTCGGAAAGCATCTGTATTAGCACTTTAATATTTTTGGGAACTCACGCACAGGGTTCTTGAAGACGCTTTGCATTAACTTACTTACTTGAATTGAAAGACACGAAAGGAAGACTTACCAGTCTGTCAATATTGTGATTGATTGATACAATACTTTGACGATCCACATGCTCAAATATTAAAGCATTAGTTGAGGAACAGATCGTTCACGCTTTGAAAGTGTGGGAGTGTCTGCTCTCATCTAGGCACTTTCTCTCTAAGTAAAAGTGCATCCCCCTTAAACAGAGCTCTTCGAACTATCTTTAAAGAGAGTGTCAACTCTGTAGGGAAGGCTCTTCACTTTTGATGAGAGATGAAATAATTCAATGTCCTTTTCTCTTACTAGGGTAGGTCTATCTCGTGAATTCGATAACATGAGAAATGAGATTACAAAATCTCTAAGGGACCTGGTTGGGGACGAGTGTCTTTATAGATTTCAATGAAGTGATATGAGTTACCTCATGCTTTACTAGGGATGTACCATTTGGGCATGAGATTCACACCATCCATGAAAGAGCTATGAATTCACTTCCTTACTAGGGCAAGCTATCTCATATTTTCATGAAGCGAGATTATCGAGAGTAGACACTAACCTTTGTAGAGTTGGTGCTTCACGTTATTCAAAACAAGTGAGGCTTTCACAATAAGCAGTGGTGAAGGTCTTCAGCACTCTTTACGCTTCTGGCTCCAACTCCACCATGAAAGCTTGTGAAAGTTGAGGTGATAACCATTCAGGCAACTCCATACAATACATCCCAAAAATTATGTACGCGTATGTTAACTTAAAGAGAATCATCAACTCAACACTTTCATATTTCTTCAGCTGAAAGGGTTTTAAGAATTTGGGAGTGGAACATCAATATTGTGCCAAGCTCTAAACTTAAAAGCTGGACTTTCAAGAGATCCACAAGGTACCACTAGTGCACCGCTCTGACAAGACGGCATAAGTTTTACGAATACCGTGGCACAAGTAACAACCTTAATCAAGTTAATCCGAGATTAACTCATCAAGGAAGAGCACTCAACTGTGCTTTCACATAAAAGTGGAAGCGTGTAGAGATTGATGCTCCAAAAGGGAACTCCAACCCTTCGGTTTAATTATCATCCCTGGTATTGGGAGATAAAGTCTTTTCTTTCACACCACTTACAAAGACCAGTTCCCCCTTAACCAATTGTCCCAAAATCTTTCCCAGAAAGAAAAACGTGAGAGTAGGTAGGGAACAGGCTTTGCCTTCTCCACCTTTACTCCACCTTCTCCTCACCAGGGTCTAGCAACCCTAGTTCTAGGCATAATTTGTTAAAGTGAGCTTGAAGAAGCGGCTTTATGAGAATATCCGCTTTCTGATCCCCAGTTGGAATCTTTTCCACCTTAACATCTTGCTTCTCCACATGATCCCGAATAAAATGATGGCAAATTTCAATATGCTTACACTTCAAATGAAGCAAGGGATTATGGGTGATGGATATTGTGCTTGTGTTGTCACAATAAATTGGAACCTTCGAACATTCCACTTTATAATCCTTCAACTGCTACTTTAGCCAAAGAATTTGTGAACAACAGCTTCCCACAGCCATGTATTCCGCTTCGGTGGTAGAGGTGGCAACACTTGTCTATTTCTTGGAAAACCATGAAACCAACTTGTTGCCAATGAATTGACATGTTCCAGTTGTAGATTTTCTATCAACTTTGCATCCACTGAAATCGGCATCAGAGTATCCACTAAGCGTGAGATCATATTCCGCCGGATACCAAAGACCTAAGTTGATGGTCTCTTTAAGGTATCGAAGAATGCGCTTAGCTCCCTCCAAATGGCTTTGCTTTGGATTGCTTTGAAATCTAGCACAGACGCGTACAGCAAAAGTGATGTCAGGTCGGCTAGCTGTAAGATAGAGCAGAGAGACAATCAACATACGATAATCCATAGCATTGACTGACTTGCCATCCAAGTCTGGATCTATCTTGAAGTTTGTGTTTATTGGAATCTTAACACTTTTGCAATTTTGAACTCCAAACTTAGTGAGCATATCACGAGTATACTTGGCTTAATTGATGAAGATTCCTCGACTTGTTTGCTTCACTTGCAATCCTAAAAAGCATGTCATTAGCCCCATCATAGACATCTTGTATTTTATCTTCATCAAACCCGTGAACTTGTCACTTAGGGTTTGATTTGGAGAGCCAAAGATGATGTCGTCGACATAGATTTGTACCCAAAGCATGTCTTCACCGTCATTGATAGTGAAGAGGGTTTGATCTACCTTCCCTTTTTGAAAGCCGCTTTCAACTAGGAAGTTTGAAAGAGTCTCGTACCACGCTCTAGGAGCCTGCTTGAGGCCATAAACTGCTTTGACGAGCTGGTACACTTGATCACTCTTTTCAAAGCTTGGGGGCTGCTCGACGTACACTTCCTCTTTCAAATCACCATTGATGAAGGCACTCTTTACATCCATTTGATACACTTTGAACTTCTTGGATGCAGCATATGCAAGGAACATCCTGATGGCTTCGAGACAAGCTACGGGAGCGAAGGTCTCATCAAAATCAATGCCTTTCTCCTGGCAATATTCTTTTGCAACCAAGCGAGCTTTATTGCGAATGACGTTGCCGCTTTTGTCAGTCTTATTCTTGAATACCCATTTAGTACCAATGATGCTTTGATGAGAAGGTCGATCAACTAGGTACCAAATGCCATTCCTTGTGAATTCATTCAGCTCCTCTTCCATGGCAGTTACCCAATTTGAATCATTTAGAGCATCCTCCACCGATGAGGGCTCGATGTTTGCAAGGAAGTAGCTAAATAAGCAACTCTCACCATGGAATAAAGTGCTCCTAGTCTTGATGCCTTGACTAAGGTCACCTAAAACACCTTTTTGGGGATGATATCTCAACCAAAGCTTTTTTTGATTGAGAGCTTCCACATCATCCGTTTCGGAGCATGGTGTGTGATCATCACCATTCCCTTGATTACAAACCACTGGACTGGATGGATCTTCCTCACTGTTTGGAACCAATGAGGTCAGAGGATCAGCTATTCCCGAGTTTGGTTCCCCCTTATCGAGAGAGAGCTTATTGAGATCCTGCTCCATTGCTTTAACTCCGTCTTCAAGCTCTTCTTCCACTGAAGCGACCACCAGATCTACTTGTTTCGAGATGGAGTGCGTTATAGGACTGGAAGAAGCTTCAGGAGTTTCGATTACGCTTCCATTTCCAGCGTTTATGCTTTCAGCATTTACCTGTACCTGCGGAGTCTTGAAAGCAGCTTCATAAAAAACAACATGGGGTGTTTCTTCCACAACAAGAGTTTGGCAATTATAAACACGATAAGCTTTGCTTGTCGGGGAATATCTAAGAAATATTCATGTATCAGTTTTGCTATCGAATGCTCTTAATTGCGTTTTATCATTGTTGTGAATGAAAGACTTGCAACCAAAAATATGTAAATGAGAAAGGGTAGGAATTCTTCCTTTCCATATTTCATATGGGGTTTTGTAGTGGCGTGTGTTAATTAAATTGCGATTCTGGGTGTAGCAAACGGTGAAAGTCGCTTCTCCCCAGAATTTTTTTGGCAGTTGGGCATCCACAAGCATAGAGCGTGCAACTTCTTTGATGGTTCTGTTCCGGTGCTCTGCAACGCCATTTTATTGTGGAGTGCGAGCTGTAGAAGTCTGATAAAGAATTCCATTTTCTGTGCTATACACTTCGATGAATTTATTGAGAAATTCAGTTCCTTTGTAGGAGCGTATCTTCACCACAGTCAGCCCTTTCTCCACCATCAGTTGCTTTAGGAGTTTTGGGAGCTTCCGAAGCATGTCCTTCTTTTTTAATAGAATTAGTACCCAAGTGTAGCGTGAGAAGTCGTCCATGACTACAAGAGCGTACTTTCTTTCACTCAAGGTGGCAGGTGTGATAGGACCGAAGAGATCCATGTGAAGGAGCTCTAAAATTCAGGATGAGCCATGTCCCTCGACACTTTGAAAGGACTTCTTGATTTGCTTGCCTTCTTGGCAGGATTGGCACACTATATCCTTGTTGAAGACTTCATTAGGAATGCCTCGAACGAGACTCTTTCGGGAGAGTTTATTCATTATTTTGAAGTTCAAGTGGTTGAGGCGACGATGCCATAACCACCCGATCTCCGAGGTGCTTCTAGCGACAAGGCAGGCTCTGGCTTCGTAGCTGCTCCAATTAGCTACGTACACATTTTGCTTTTGAATACCTATAAGAACTACATACGTAGACGCTTTGTTCTTAACAACACACTGGTTAGAGATAAACTCTACCACGAACCCGTTATCATAAAATTGAGAAATAGAAAGTAAATTATGTTTGAGGCTTTGGACATATGAGACGTTAGGAAGTCTCATATTTCCAACATAAAATGTACCTTATCCGATGGTGATGCCTTTTGCATCATCACCGAAGATTACATCTGGACCCGGCTTTGTAACAAACTCGTCAAGAAAAGATCGTTCACCCGTCATTTGATGTAAACATCCGTTGTCTAGGTACCAAATAGCTTTTTCCTTCCTCTTGTCCGTATTTTTCGAGCTTGCCGCTTTGATCTATAAGATCAACAATTTTTAGGTACCCAATTTGCATTGGGTTCCTTAATGTTAGTGGGTTTGGAAACTCGAGTTGGATTCACCGAGAAAGTGATTCCTATCTCGAGATCCTGAACGAAACAAATAGGACTTTGTTTAATGGGAAAACCCTGAGTGTAATTGTGTGTATAATAGTGAAAGTGCTTATTGTTCATTCTTCTCTGAGAGCGTGAAGGAATGCTTTCACTGTGTGTAAAATGATCGATGAGACTTCGATCATGTAGGTCCCGATAAATAGATATTGGTGTATGGGGGGGGGGAATACACCAATTCGCCAACAGTTTTGACTTTAAAAACAAAGTCGATCTTACTGAGTTGTCAGCTCAGCTTATCAGTGCAGCTCGGTTTATCCAGCTCAGTCAGTAAACTGGTGAGCTTGCTAAACCGAACTGTGTGCGGAAGTTTGGTGGACAGGTTGGCTATCTCTTAGAAAATTCTTGCTTTGTGCAGGTTGATTATATCAATAAAGTGCAATGTAATGAAGGTTAGTTGAACATTGTAAGGTCGACTGTAAATAAAAGATAGAGAGAGAGAGATCGAGACAGTCGATTTAGCGTGGTTTGGGAAACGTCCCTACATCCACGTCAGATACCGTCGTATCTGAAATTCCTTACTTCTCTCTTATTTATACTGGTTGAGTACCAGCCTCAACCTTCGTCAATCTTTAGACTTAGGCCGAGCACGAGTTATGGGTCGTGACCCTTACAACCTTTCATACAAACATACATACAACCTTGCAGCTAAACTAACAGATTCTTCTTTACTTGAACGAATGTGTAGTAAGCTTGTGAAGAGTGTTCTGTGAGGTTCCAGACTCAGAAATCTTGAAGGTCTCAACACTTGGGAAATGGCTTGGATTCGAGTGTTGAGTTTGGCTTTGAAGCGTAAAGATTTATGGATAGATTTAGCTTTGAAGCTCTGGTTTCCTCTCTCTATTTTTCTCTCTTCCCCGTCTATTTTCCCTTCTTTCCCCCCTCTCGATTCTGGGATGGCTTGAAGTATTTATATGACTCCAATTTGAATTAGAGCCGTTGGAGTTGCAGAGGTGTCAGAACCGTACTGCTGACTAGACTTCTAGCCGTTGAGGTTTTCTATACAGCTTGAACCATCAAGGTTGGCAAGGCACAGCTTAGGTCAGACTGGGAAGGTCGACCTTTTGTACCTCAAGCTGTCTTTGTTTTCTGTGGTCTTCAAGCTTGATCTTTGTATTAGAATCTTCATCTTGAGAAGCTGTTGACTAATAGCAGCTTGACTCACAACAGCTTGACTAAGCATATTGGCTTCAGCAGGTTCCTCAGAAGGTTGGCCTAAGCAGGTTCCTCAGCATGCAGGTTCCACAACATGCAGGTTGCACAACATGCAGGTTGCACTCAGGAGGTTGGCCTAAGCAGGTTCCTCAGCATGCAGGTTCCTCAGCATGCAGGTTGCTCAGCATGCAGGTTCCTCAGCATTCAGGTTCCTCAGCATGCAGGTTGGCCTCAGCATGCAGGTTCGCCAATATGCAGGTTGCTCAGCATACAGGTTCCTCAGCATGCAGGTTGGCATCCGCAGGTTGGCCTATGCAGGTTGGACTATGCAGGTTACACGAGCAGGTTGACAGATTGATCTAACTAGGTACAAGGTTGCACTACCAACCTTGATCTTTACATGGAGATCAGTCTGTTCCTATCAAACCTATAACTAAGTCCTATAACTAAGTGTGGTTTCTAATAACATCATCAAAACTAAACTAAACAGGGTTCCCAACAATTTCCCCCTTTTTGATGATGTCGAAACCAACACTTTACAAATAGTTCCTAAAGATAAGAATATAAGATCAATGAACTAAAAGTTCAGCTAGATGAACTTGCTTTCTGTGCTTTATGCTCTTCCTGCATCTTGATACCACTAGTGCATCTATCCTGCATCTTTCCCCCTTTTTCTACATCTTTCCATGCTCGTTCTACATCTTTCCCCCTTTTCGACATTATCAATAAGGGTCTGTGCTTTCTGGCGAAAAGAAGAGTTCTTTTCCTTGAGCTTGACTTGCTTGGAAAGATCATTGCATTCTCTGTTTCCCCCTTAATTGTTGATCTGGTGTTTTACGGATATATCGGCTGGGCTGGCAAATCAGTGATCATTCCCCCTTAAAATGTGTCAAGGTTGATCAGCTTGACTAGGAGGCTAGCTTGGTTATGAGATCAGCTTGATTGACTGAGCAGACTGATCAGGTCAACTCTAGAAATAAGCTTAGCTGATCTGTTGCTCTCGATCTGCATCTTGAGACAGCCTTTCCATTATCTTGTTCACCACGATCATCGATTCGATGCACCATCCTTTGGGTTCCCAACAGTGAGCTCCTCCGGAAGATCATGTTTGCCTTTTGTACCACTTGTTCCTTGCAGCTTTCAAGGCCTCTGAAGCTTGCGACGCGAGCTTTGTCTTTTGCCCTTTGTCTCTTCAGCTCAGCCAAAAACAGCTTCTGTTTGCCTTAATCCGCGCAGTCTTCAGCAGTGTATCCAGCTTCTGCCATGAGCCGGATGAGGTTGGATTCAGCTGAAGCTTTCTCTTGAGCAGACAGCTGCTTGGCAGTAGCAGGTTGGGCAGCTGATACAGGTTGAGCAGCTGCAGTTGGCATCACAGGTTGGGGAGGTTGAGCAACCTGTGCCTTCTTAGCTCTTCCTGTAACCTGTGTCTTCTTACCTTACATTGTGATACCACTTGTATTGTGATCTGCTTGTTGATCAATAGAGAGTTTCCATAGAAATACTCCAGAATTTACTTCGCAATTGAAAGTCTTTAATTTAGATAGGCTTAGCATTTTGTTGAGATCGGATGCTAAGTGGGAGGTCAAGCTCCCTTGAGAGGTTGAGGAGCAGGTTGATAGCAATCTGCATGATAAGATGGCTCCTCAGCAGCTTGGATTCTCTGATACTTTTGACCTTGATGAACAGCTTTGGAAGAAATCTCGAAAGAGAGACTGCTCATATGAATCACACTGGTACCACCGATCTTAGTAGCCAGCTTGGGTGACTAGTGCTGGTGTTTCTAGCTTGACAATAAGCTTGTTTCAGTCGGCTTTGATCAGATCTGGTCTGTTTGACTTGTAGTGACCTGACCTGCCATAATCACAACAAGTACCCCAAAAGTTAGTAGAATTGAAATTCGAGGGATTTACCAGTGCTCTGCTAATCAGAGTGGTCGAGGTTGTGTTTACCGACTCTGTGCTTGTTCTCGCGATAGAACTGCTTATACTTGAGCATTCGAGATTCCAACCTCTCATGCTTTCTTGTCATCATCGCGAGATCTTGCAGCAGTTCGTCCTTCCTAGTGAACTCTTTAGATAAGTTGGGAGGAACATCTTTGGCCAGATCAGCTCGAAATGCAGCATCTTTTTCTTCCTCTTGATACCATTTCTTTTTAGCTTTACTTCCTTTGTTAGAGCAAGCTGGAGCTGATCCATGAATACGAATGATCTCGTACTCATTCCCCATCAAAATGTCAAAAAGCTCTTTGGTTGTGAGCTTATTGAAGTCAGGTCGGTTGGGATGGAGGGCAACATACACATGCCAACTTGCTGGGAGGGCACGAATGACCTTGAGATTCAACTCTCGCTGAGTGAATTTGTCCTTTTTGATAGCAGCGATCTCGAGAGTGATCTTCATGAAGCGATCTCTCATCTGCTCCACAGTCTCTCCAGACAACATCTTGAATTCATTGAAATTGTTGCAGGCCATGGAGAGCTTGTTCTCTTGCGACTCTTCAGATCCTATGCTGAGAGACTTTAGAGTATCCCACATTTCTTTTGCAGTTTGCAGATTTCTGATCTTGGCAAGGTGAACTCCTTTGACTGCGCTTGAGATGAACGCTTTCGCATAATTGTCCAGGCTGGCTTCTAATCTTTCCTCGGCAGTGTACTTACGAGGACTCTTGACCACTTATTTGAACGTGGCCTCGCCTGGAGATTCTCCTTCAATCTGAACCTTTTCTCCGTAGATAAGAGAGGATCCATTTTCGATGATATCCCACATGCGAATGTGACGAGCTTGCAGGCACATGCGAATCCTGAAGCTCCAATCTTCATATCCCTGTATAGAAAAATCTTCGCAATTGCGAACAAGTGCAGTTTCCATGATGACAGGTTGATATGAAGGTTACAAAAAGAATTTTCCTAGATCAGTTCAATTTGACCAAAAGTTTTGAAAAGAACTTTTAGTAAACAGATACGATGGTCAAAAGAACCACCGCTCTGATACCACTTGTAGGTCCCGATAAATAGATATTGGTGTATGGGGGGGGGAATACACCAATTCGCCAACAGTTTTGACTTTAAAAACAAAGTCGATCTTACTGAGTTGTCAGCTCAGCTTATCAGTGCAGCTCGGTTTATCCAGCTCAGTCAGTAAACTGGTGAGCTTGCTAAACCGAACTGTGTGCGGAAGTTTGGTGGACAGGTTGGCTATCTCTTAGAAAATTCTTGCTTTGTGCAGGTTGATTATATCAATAAAGTGCAATGTAATGAAGGTTAGTTGAACATTGTAAGGTCGACTGTAAATAAAAGATAGAGAGAGAGATCGAGACAGTCGATTTAGCGTGGTTTGGGAAACGTCCCTACATCCACGTCAGATACCGTCGTATCTGAAATTCCTTACTTCTCTCTTATTTATACTGGTTGAGTACCAGCCTCAACCTTCGTCAATCTTTAGACTTAGGCCGAGCACGAGTTATGGGTCGTGACCCTTACAACCTTTCATACAAACATACATACAACCTTGCAGCTAAACTAACAGATTCTTCTTTACTTGAACGAATGTGTAGTAAGCTTGTGAAGAGTGTTCTGTGAGGTTCCAGACTCAGAAATCTTGAAGGTCTCAACACTTGGGAAATGGCTTGGATTCGAGTGTTGAGTTTGGCTTTGAAGCGTAAAGATTTATGGATAGATTTAGCTTTGAAGCTCTGGTTTCCTCTCTCTATTTTTCTCTCTTCCCCGTCTATTTTCCCTTCTTTCCCCCCTCTCGATTCTGGGATGGCTTGAAGTATTTATATGACTCCAATTTGAATTAGAGCCGTTGGAGTTGCAGAGGTGTCAGAACCGTACTGCTGACTAGACTTCTAGCCGTTGAGGTTTTCTATACAGCTTGAACCATCAAGGTTGGCAAGGCACAGCTTAGGTCAGACTGGGAAGGTCGACCTTTTGTACCTCAAGCTGTCTTTGTTTTCTGTGGTCTTCAAGCTTGATCTTTGTATTAGAATCTTCATCTTGAGAAGCTGTTGACTAATAGCAGCTTGACTCACAACAGCTTGACTAAGCATATTGGCTTCAGCAGGTTCCTCAGAAGGTTGGCCTAAGCAGGTTCCTCAGCATGCAGGTTCCACAACATGCAGGTTGCACAACATGCAGGTTGCACTCAGGAGGTTGGCCTAAGCAGGTTCCTCAGCATGCAGGTTCCTCAGCATGCAGGTTGCTCAGCATGCAGGTTCCTCAGCATTCAGGTTCCTCAGCATGCAGGTTGGCCTCAGCATGCAGGTTCGCCAATATGCAGGTTGCTCAGCATACAGGTTCCTCAGCATGCAGGTTGGCATCCGCAGGTTGGCCTATGCAGGTTGGACTATGCAGGTTACACGAGCAGGTTGACAGATTGATCTAACTAGGTACAAGGTTGCACTACCAACCTTGATCTTTACATGGAGATCAGTCTGTTCCTATCAAACCTATAACTAAGTCCTATAACTAAGTGTGGTTTCTAATAACATCATCAAAACTAAACTAAACAGGGTTCCCAACAATTTCCCCCTTTTTGATGATGTCGAAACCAACACTTTACAAATAGTTCCTAAAGATAAGAATATAAGATCAATGAACTAAAAGTTCAGCTAGATGAACTTGCTTTCTGTGCTTTATGCTCTTCCTGCATCTTGATACCACTAGTGCATCTATCCTGCATCTTTCCCCCTTTTTCTACATCTTTCCATGCTCGTTCTACATCTTTCCCCCTTTTCGACATTATCAATAAGGGTCTGTGCTTTCTGGCGAAAAGAAGAGTTCTTTTCCTTGAGCTTGACTTGCTTGGAAAGATCATTGCATTCTCTGTTTCCCCCTTAATTGTTGATCTGGTGTTTTACGGATATATCGGCTGGGCTGGCAAATCAGTGATCATTCCCCCTTAAAATGTGTCAAGGTTGATCAGCTTGACTAGGAGGCTAGCTTGGTTATGAGATCAGCTTGATTGACTGAGCAGACTGATCAGGTCAACTCTAGAAATAAGCTTAGCTGATCTGTTGCTCTCGATCTGCATCTTGAGACAGCCTTTCCATTATCTTGTTCACCACGATCATCGATTCGATGCACCATCCTTTGGGTTCCCAACAGTGAGCTCCTCCGGAAGATCATGTTTGCCTTTTGTACCACTTGTTCCTTGCAGCTTTCAAGGCCTCTGAAGCTTGCGACGCGAGCTTTGTCTTTTGCCCTTTGTCTCTTCAGCTCAGCCAAAAACAGCTTCTGTTTGCCTTAATCCGCGCAGTCTTCAGCAGTGTATCCAGCTTCTGCCATGAGCCGGATGAGGTTGGATTCAGCTGAAGCTTTCTCTTGAGCAGACAGCTGCTTGGCAGTAGCAGGTTGGGCAGCTGATACAGGTTGAGCAGCTGCAGTTGGCATCACAGGTTGGGGAGGTTGAGCAACCTGTGCCTTCTTAGCTCTTCCTGTAACCTGTGTCTTCTTACCTTACATTGTGATACCACTTGTATTGTGATCTGCTTGTTGATCAATAGAGAGTTTCCATAGAAATACTCCAGAATTTACTTCGCAATTGAAAGTCTTTAATTTAGATAGGCTTAGCATTTTGTTGAGATCGGATGCTAAGTGGGAGGTCAAGCTCCCTTGAGAGGTTGAGGAGCAGGTTGATAGCAATCTGCATGATAAGATGGCTCCTCAGCAGCTTGGATTCTCTGATACTTTTGACCTTGATGAACAGCTTTGGAAGAAATCTCGAAAGAGAGACTGCTCATATGAATCACACTGGTACCACCGATCTTAGCAGCTGGGGCTTTTCAACGACGCTTCGGAACTAGCATCGGATGAAGCTGTGAGAGTAGAACCAAAGCCGATTCCTTTCAAACTTTTTGAGGGTTTAAAGAACTTTCAATCATTTCAATAGCTACAGAAGCACTATTGAGATGATCGAGAGTGGCTTTGCATTCCTTGGAAGTGGATATGGTACGTTGGTGGCGTTCATGAAGATCATTGAACTTAGCCATCAACTTGAATAGGTCCTTTTCCTTGGACTCGAGTATATTGGCTAATCTGTCGTTCTTCTTTCTGAACCGAACAAGAACTTCCTGCAAGGATTCATGATTCTTGAGCAACTCTAAATAGTCGTCAAAGAGATCACCTTCCAAGCTGAAAGCAACAGCCTCACCGTCACCATATTCACTACTTAGTGATAATGGAAAAGTATTAGGTTCAGAAATTTTTACCTCATCCATCTCCGCTTCAATGGCCATGCAACCATGGTCATATTTATCATCTGTGAACTGATCTTCATCATGATCGATGGGCTTTTTGGATTCAACGGGGGCGTCAGCTACTAGAGCGTGATGGCTATCTTCACGATGAGCTTTGACCTTGTCCTTTTCTTTGGTTGAGAGCTTCGGGCATTCACTTCTGTAGTGCCCTATTTTTTGGTACTCGAAGCACTCAATGTTGGCTTTATCTCTAGGGATGGCTGCAGATTTGTCATCCCTCTTCCCATCACGTGGGGTGAAGCGCAAGCTCTGGCCTTGAGATTTGTAGAATCTTTTATACTTAGCCGCTCTAGCGTTGGAGTTGTTAAACCCTCTAACCAGATAGATAACATAATCCTCCAGTTCTTCTCTCGACATTTCTGCAACATCGTCGTTGGAAACATCAGCTTTGATGGTCTCTACTGCGGCTTTGAAAGCCAGACTCTTGGTTTCGCTGGAAGCTTCTCCTCATTCTCACGAAACGCTTTATTGACTAGGTCAAACTCAATCGCTTTAAATTCAAAGAACATCATTTCTGGAGACATGTCTCCCAATTCTTTTTGTGAAAGGAAGAGTTCCTTCATGGTCTGCCATTTTCCAAACAGAGCGCGAACTACCTTTTGATTGATCTCTTTGAAGGTGAGTTCCTTTCCAAGGGAAGCCACAATTGTGGTGATTTTCAGAAATCGAGTCTCGAAAGGCTCCATGCTCTCATTGATCCCCATCGTGAGAGTGTTAAACTCCTGCATCAGTACAGAGAGTTTGTTTTCCTTTATTTTCTCAGTGCCCTGTAAGATTAGAGCAAGAGTTTTCCACATCTCCTTTGCCGTTTTGCATTTCATGATTCTTGAGAGATAGGCGTCGGGGATGGTTAACTGGATCACGTTGTGCACCACACGATCTAGATTATTAGCTTTGAATTCATTGGCCATATATTCCTCTCTAGGCTTCACGACATAGACATCGGTGGAAGCGCTTTCTTCCTCGTCAATTGGGTTGCCATCTAGGTCTATGGGTTTCTCCTTTTCACGGTTCCTCATTAGGCATTTCATGATTACGATGGGTCCTTTCTTGATAACTTCATGCATGCGATCATGAAGTGAAGCGAGATAGGACTCCACGCGGAGGCTCCACATGGTGTAGCCCTCTATCGAGAACTGAGGAAGCTGTGCTGAGGAAGACATCTTGAAAATGAGGTTAGAAAAAAATGCAATATGCAGTGAGTGGGGTTTTGATGCAAGATTTTAAAAAGATCGGTTCAGGTAGACCTGCTATAACGCTTTTGCGTTATCAGTATTCAGAAATGGAGGTCAGTTAGAACCCGTGCTCTGCTACCACTTGTTGGTCCCAAAAGTGACTAACACACACAGAAGGGAGGGTGAATACGTGTGTTGAGAAGTGTTTAACTTCTCATTCATTTTTCGTCCTTTTAACCGAGTAAACGCTTCGAATGCTAGTGAGGCTTTCGAAGCTTTTTGCTCGTGTGAAAGGTGTGCGTAATATGGTGAGACTTTAAAGCTTTTCTTGTAATTAAAACCAACTTGATATTTAAAGTGTGTGTATGTGTATGTAAATAATCAAAGTAATAAATAACTTAAGGTAAGTAGACACAATCACTTATAGTGGTTCGGAGAGCCTCTCCTACATCCACTTTATCCACGACGGGATGAATACCTTCACTTGGTATCCCTTGTTTTATACTTCCAAGGGGAAGTGATTCAAGGCTAGTAACAAACTTGCACTTGAATCCTCAGAGATTTCACGGGCTCTCGAGAAGCCTTACAGCAACAAATCTTTTCTACAAAAACTTTACACCTTACAACTCAATCTAACACAACAGACTTGGTGTTGGGGTTTTTGAGTTTTCGTAAATGAGAATCATTTACAATGAAGATCACAAGTAAAGAGATAAGGATTCTTGAAGCTAGGTTATGGATATATGAGGTTGAACCTAGAAAGAAAGTAGTTGCAATACTCAAGAAAACAAATTTCTTGAGGACACACTAATGTGAAGCACTTCGAAAGAACTAAGGAATGTAATGGATGATTTTTTTGAGTTCTTACGAGTAGTATGATTGAATTGTTTGTACGTGCGTTAGTTTTAGTGTGTGCAACTCCTTCTATTTATAGGAAGGAACTTTACTTCCCGTAGAGAAGAGATTGCGTGTTCCTTAATTTCCGAAAAAGTCGATGGTGTCAGCTCCTTTTTCAGGTATTTTAGACTCTAATTCTAGGAAGGGATGTCCACCGCACCTAGGGGTATGGAAGTCTTCACTTAACCTTGACTTTTCGGACTGTAACCGCATCCGTTGTGCAATGGTGTGTTGACACGTAAGCTTTAGGCAGTGAGGTGTCAGTCATCCGAAAGTTTGAAAGTCAAACTTATCACACTAGCACTGATTGAAGCTTTAAGTTCAGCTCTAGATCAGAGACTCTTTGGGTGAGCTGACTTGAGAGCGCTCCGCTTCTACTGAGCGGAAGCTCGCTCTAAGCATCTTTATTTGAAGTGTCTCCATGAAGCTTTGTCAAACTTTACTGCTGACGCTTTTACTGCTGGAGCCACTTCGCTTCCTGACGCTTCGCGAACTCTGACTGCTTCATCCTTAGCGCTTCTAGACTAAAACACAAGCTTCCTAACAGACAAGTTTTGCTATGTATAACTTGTCTAGTTCATCAAAAATAATAAGAGAAATATTCTAAAGAGGGTTTTGGAATCGAATCAAAACAAATTGTTTATTAACTTGATTCAAGTTCCCCCTTAACATAATATCCCAACATATAGTAATCGAAAAAATTTTGAATTCAAATTCGAATCGAATAGAGTGTTATTCGCTTCGATTTGATTCGTTTACAACCCTACTTCAAGGCCACTAACACAAATTGTTATAGGAATTCTCAAGGTAAATTGTCCTCCTATGAAATTATACTCCCATTAAGCGGTTGAAAACTAAAATGCTCCACACAAAAAAAAAAAAATTAATAAAGTTTCACAATTAAGAGTGCATACTATTGTAGTAATGTCGTAGGCACACAAACTTGCACAAAATAATTTTTCCTAGCTTCATATGTAAAAGACTTTATTGTAACTTCATCAGCGATGACGTTGCACTGTAAAGCTGTCGCTCATTACCAATGTTTAATTAATCACCAATATTTATTATTATTATTATTATTGTTGGAAAATAATAATATTCTTTTCAGGTGCATACTGATTTATTGAATTAATATGGTCCTTAATTTTTCTTTCTTCTTCTTCATTCAATCCAAATGGCGATTGTGTGTGGGGACGTTCCCAATGCATGTCATGTCAAGTTAATGACACATAATTTTACTGTTGTACTTTTTTCATATTTTGTTAAAATAAAGTTGAATTTAACTAAATACTACTATCTCCGTCCCAATTCAATAATCTTGTTTTTTTTTTGCACGAGATTTTCAGAGAGTGTTTAGAGATAAAGTGTATTGATTAATACATTAATGCAAATTATATTATTTTAAAAACAGAGCATCATAGATGCATAAAAACATATTAGTGTCAGATCTTAAATAAAAGATCGTATCAAGACCTTTAATTTGGTATAAAAATTATAAAAATCAAAGAACAGAGAGATGATACTGGTTTTAATTTTATAATAATTGCATATTTCTTCAATCATGATTCATGAGCACAAAATTGATGATGTCATATTTCCTAGTGAGTCATAATTGAGTGCCTTTGAGAAATTGGGCACGTACATAAAGAGAGTTAGTTAGGCCAAATCTTAGAAATCGCAACTAACAAAATGTTTCTATTTTAAATTAAGATATACACACATCCAAAGACTGATTTTCTAGCATCATGATAACTCAGCGGCACAATGTATTTTCAAGAATTTTATTTATTCTCCAGGATAACTCCAGATGGCCTAGCGGAAAATTAAAAAATCCTCTGTTTTTTTTTTCTCTTTTTCTATTTTTTTTTGTGGGGTTGAAATGTTCGCAATTATTAAGTTGGGAAGATAATTTTGGAGTGTACATGCAAGATAATATAAAAATGATAAGTATTAAACTTCGTCAAAGACAATGCAGAAAAAGCAGCTGGAAATTACGTGGTATATTAATGAATATTGGTTTCTTTATTTAACCAAATGACACATTCTTTGATCCAAATATACATAACTTACATAATTGCATTTTTAACAAATTAAAATTTGAAAGGCGACTCAACAACTGAATCAGAAACCTCAAGACAACCATGATTAGCTTAACCAGAGATGTCAATGGCTTTCACATCTGGCTTCTTCACTTCCTCCTTAGGCACAGTCACCGTCAGCACACCGTTTTCCATCGCCGCCTTCACCTGATCCAGCTTCGCATTCTCCAGCAGCCTGAAGCGGCGGAGGAACTTGCCGCTGCTCCCCACGCGATGCCACTTATCGTTATTCTCCTCCTGGTCCTTGCTTCTGTCTCCACTGATCTGAAGAATGCAACCATCTTCCACTTCGACCTTAACTTCCTCCTTCTTCAGTGCAGGAACGTCCACCTTGAAGAGATGGGCCTCCGGCGTCTCCTTCCAGTCGATGCGGGCATTGGCCAACGCCGTAGTTTCACGAGTAGAGGAGGGGAGGTTGGCGGCGGCGGTGGAGAGAGGAAAGCCCTCAAAGGAGAATGGGTCTTTATAGTACGAAATGAGAAATCTGCTAGTTTCGCGCGTATTCTAAAAATTAGTGTTGGATTGTGGAGTAATATTCTAGAAAACAGTGGGGCTTTCTAGACTCCCCTGTTTTCTCTGTTTTCACATTGTGGATTTGGGCTATAGGCGATGTGGATTAGGCCGGCACATATCTTAGTGGACCCACATAAATACAAGGCTAAGGTATATCTATCTTAGTGGACAATATAACATCATGTTCAATGAGCAAGCCCATAATAGCTATAGTTTTTATAGAACATGAGTGCTCAAAATAAGCATAGCTATTGTTTAAAAGAATTAATAAAAGAAGTTATGGATGCTTTTACAATCTATTTTCGTATAGATTTCTTATTTTTTAATTTTGCATTTCTCCATAAAATATTATTTAATTTGTACATATTGTACAAAGTTTACAAGAAAAAAAAAAGTGATTTGACCAAGTCAAATCAATTGGAGATATTGTAGCTGCACGGAAAATCATAAAAGATCATGTAATGATGCTATATGAAGGCACTACTCCACTACAAACGTGGGAAGTGAGGTTATGCTTAGATATCAAGTTTTAGCTTTTATTCAAGGAGAACAAGGACCTAGAAGATATTTGGGGCTGAAGAGAAATACATTTGTTACGTAGAGCATAGTTCTCTAATGTTGTTAGATTTTCTGTTTTTATTTTACTCGACTTGATGTAGTTCATGTTACTCTAGTGAATTCTTTTGCCTTGAGGCACTGCAAGATATATCGCGTCTCTATCTTCGTATTTCTTTGTTTCTATATTTCAGTTGCGCACAGTCTCTAAAGAGGTATAACCTCTGCGGGTACCTCCGTGCACCCCAACCGAGATACCAACACATTCTCAATAATTTCTACTTTTATATATAACTTGTAATAGATAAAAATATCTCTCCCACAAGAGTGTATGTAAAAAATGCTTACATATAAAAAAATGCTCTTTTATTATTTTCACGGGAGAGCGGCACACCTTTGATAACAATAATGATGTGTGCTGTATCAGGACACATGAACGAAACAAAAACAATCATGAATACAACCCAAATCTAGTGAATTCTAGAAAATAATTATAAAATTAAATTAAATCATTATAAATTAAATTATTGTATAAAAATGAATAAAATTAATAATATTAATAAAATTTAAGATTTGTAATTTGAACGGGACACCAAAATTGAACTCGAGTATCTCAATTGCCTGAAAATAGGGGGAAATATCGTACCAAAAACGAATTTCTACTACGGACAACTGAGAGAGATTAATCACACAAATCCCAGTACCTTATTCTCCCCTGTATTCCATTCCGCTTCATTAGTTTTTTTTTTAATTTTTAATTTTTAATTTTTTTTTTATTTTTTTATTAATTTTATCCCGGCGGCTATTTGGGTCTCGCAAAAGTTTAAAAAAAACAAACAGAAAAAAACAAACAATCGAACAAACAATCACCAATCATTTTCTTTACTTTTTTTTTTTTTGGTTTTTTACCTTTAACGTATTCTCCAATTAAGAGAGACCAAGTACAACAAATTCAACAATTAGTGCGATATACTGTTCCCCACAATTTTTTTTTTCGACAAGTGTTCCCCACAATTATTGATGCAATTAATATGTAATTTTGTAAAAGGCAACATCGCTTCTATGTTGGTATTCCATTAAGGTATAGAGTTTTCTTTCTCCTAATCTCCCACAATTAGCTCTAAGAATTAAGAATATGCTAGAGTGATGCTGAGGTAAGCCACTCTACTGCAATTTTCTCATTATACAAATACATATGGATAGATTATCTAAAGCTTTATTTATCTCTCAAAAAAAAAAAATAGTAGCAGCAATAATAACAAAGCTTCAAAGGAAAAAGAAGAGAATATGATCTCTCAAAAAAAATGAAAAATCCCTACAAGATTGGAAACTGTCAGGGCCGTTCCTGACCAAAAAGGAGCCATGGGCGAAACTATAAAATAGTTCATATTATTTTAAAAATCAACGCATACATCCATATAAAAAGTGCAACATCGTTATTTATTTTCATCATTCAATTGTGTAAAAACTTTGAAATTGAAATTTTTAGGCGGTGGCAAGCCGGGAAGAAGAAAGAAAAGGATGGAGAGACGCTCTCAAGCCTGGCACCATCGCGCAGGCGAAAAGATGCAAAAGAAATAAATTAGAGATGTCGCGGTGGAATGAATTAGAGTATGGTATTATTATGGCTTGGGCTATAGCAAAAATAACATTTTTAGTCTGCACATATAAATATATTTTTTTGTTTAGGGGACCTTTATTAAGCAACACATATAATGAATATTTTTTTATTCAAAAATTACATATAGACTACTCTCTCCGTCCAAAACTTCTTGACACTAAATACTATATCGAGACGTTTACGTTTTCTTGTCCCTTTCTATTTTGGGATATAGGCCCTAACATGCAAGTTCTACTAGGAAAAATGACTTGTCTAGATTCATCAAAAATAACAATGGAAATATTCTAATAGGGTTTTGGAATCGAATCAAAACAAATTGTTTATTAACTTGATCCAAGTTCCCCCTTAATATAATATCCCAACAGGACTTCATGTTTCATTTATTATCCGAGGATGTAAAGCAATTTGATCTAGTGACTACTTAAGCTAAATCAACATTTTTGCTAATTCAGTTATCTAGGATTGACCCTTCGATTCGATGACTCGATATAATCACTAACTATCTGAGGATGTAGAGCAACTCAACTAAATTAGTTACTAATTAAGCTAAATTCATTTTTTTTACTAATTCTATATTCTAGGATCGACTCTTCGATTAGAGGACTTGATATAAACACTAATTTTCGAGCATGTAGAGCAGTTCGACTAGATTAGTGACTAAAACGATATTGTATTTTTTAAAAACGATGATATCTCAGGGCCGCGCCAAAATTCGATATTATGACAGAGTTTCTTTTTGTATGCGGGAAAATGAAAAGGCAAAAAAAAAATCAATTTTAAAGTCTCATATTTATGTTGCCTATGCCGATAAAAAACGATGTTTATTTATTGTAATCGATTTCTTTAAGAGTGGAGTCGAGTTAAATTATAACTCACAACTGTCTTTTTATTTATTCCGTTTATGTAATATAATTAGATGTATCCATTAAATCTCCGTTAATCTTCTATCAAATCATTTGAACTATTTATGAAAAAATAATGTTTTTTTATATTTTTTTCTTAAAGACAGGAAATTTATTTTATTTTTTTAAATGTTTTTAAGCAGAAAATTTAAATTCTTTAAAATATTTATTGCGCAAACATTTCACTAAACAAATTTGCCGCCACTAGTTGGAACTGCCTTCGTTTTTTTTAATAGTTGAAAAAAAAATTCATCGAAAGGAATTTAATAGATATATATATATATATATATATGTTAATAAATCCCGACGTGTTAAATCAGAATAAATCTGGACTATTGATCTTAGTCAAATCTATGGCTGTCATTAATTTAAGCATAGTTTAAAAGTACAATAAGCGTGATTTTATTTAAGAATCAATTTGTACATTGAAAAGCATAATTATATAGTAAGCATAATTATATAATAAGCATAATTCTATGCATATTTAAGCATGATTTTGTATACCTTTAAGCATTTTTCTCATTTAAACACGCCAGGATTTATTTACACACGAACCATTCTATATATATATGTAGGTCCCGATAAATAGATATTGGTGTATGGGGGGGGGATACACCAATTAGCCAACAGTTTTGACTTTTCAAAACAATTTGATCTCATGAGTCGTCACTTCAGTTTATCAGAACAGTTTAGTTTTTCCAGCTCAAACAGTGACCTGCTGAGCTTGCAAAACTAACCTGCGTGCGGAAGTTTGGTGGAAAGGTTGGCTAACAGTTTTCAAAACAGTTTTCAAAGAAAACTTTAGTTCAAACAAGTGTTCATGCAAACTGTGAAAGTGGCTAACAGTTTTCAGAAACAGTTTTCGGAAACAGTTTTCAGAAACAGTTTTCAGGGACAGTTTTCAAAGACAGTGCGCATGCAAGACAGGTTACAATCGTGCAGGTTGTGAGCATGCAAACTGTGTGAAAAGAGATGATAAGAATAAATAGCGAGAAAAACACGAGTTTTTATCGTGGTTCGGAGTAAACAGCTCCTACGTCCACGCCAGATCCCGTCGAATCTGTAATCCCTTAACTTGAGATTTTTCGCTCCTTTTGACACTGGTGGAGGTTCCAGTCCAAATTCAAGTCTCTCTTTAGACTGAATCTAGCACGAATCTTGAGTCGTGTCTCTTCTAACTTTACATACAAACTTACAATCTTACTAATGTTAAACAACTAGCACTAATAATCAAACTGGAAAGCTGTGAAAAGCTATCACCGTTTGGAATACAACTCTATCAACTACACTGAATATCAACAGTGATGGTAGTGAGAGTGTGGATTGTGTTCTAGTAAGACAGATTCTAGAAAGAATAGAAATCTACAAAGATCAACACTTGGGAAAGCTCTAGTGGTTTCGAGTGTTGATTGTGTGAATATTTAGCTTGAGATTTCTGCAGCGTTTCAGCTTGTAATTTGAGTTTCCCGTGCCTTCTTTCTTGAATGTCTTGAGGTATTTATGGAGAAGCATTTGTAATAGAGCCGTTGTGTGTGTCAGTATGTGCAGAACCGTACACTGACACAATTATGGACGTCGAGTTGAGGACAGGTTCCTCGGCCACAGCTCAGGTTGGACTTTGCAGGTCACGCTTCCTATACCTCGAACTGTCTTCAGTCTTCTGTAATCTTCGCAAGAAATCTTCGAGTATGGTTGGAGCAGATTACATAGACAGATTACATAAAGGAACATTATGACAGGTTTGAGTAAAATAGGTACAAGGTTGCACTACCAACCTTGACCTTTACATAGCAACCTGTTCGGGTTAAGCTTGACTGATCCAAACACGGAGACCAGCCTGTTCCAATTAAAGTCTATTGTCTAAGTGTGGTTTCTAATAGCATTATCAAAACTTAGTTCAAAGAGAGAAAATGTTCCCAAGAATATATATATATATATATATATATATATATATATATATATATGTGTGTGTGTGTGTGTGTGTGTGTGTGTGTGTGTGTGTGTGTGTACAAAATTAAACTCTATAAATATTAATTTAAGATCGACTAATCGATTAGTGCACATCTTGTATCATTAATAGAGTTGTCAAACTGTCGTCCCAAGCCGATATCTAAAACAATATTTAGTGATTAGTTGATGTCCACTAATGAAAAAGGCGATCGTTGATTAGTGAAATGTTGAAATAGAAAAAGAATTTAGCTTCATTACTCACTAATCAAGTCGAATTGTTCTATATCCTCGGATATTTAGTGATTGGTTGATGTACACTAATCAAAGAGTCAATCTTTCATTAGTGAATTGGTGAAATAACAAATGAATTTAGCTTGATTACTCACTAATCAAATCGAATTGCTCTATATCCTCGGATATTTATTGATTAGTCAATGTACACTAATCAAAGAGTCAATCATTGATTCGTAAATTGTTGAAATACAAAAGGAATTTAGGTTAATCTCACTAATCAATCGAATCGCTCTATATCCTCGGATATTTAGTGATTAGTTGACGTACAATGATCGAAGAGTCGATCATGGATTAGTGAATTATTGAAAGTAGAAAAGGAATTTAGCTTAATTTACTCACTAATCAAGTCGAATTACTCCATATCCTCGAATATTTGAGTATATTTTTAACGATTTGAGGATATTTTGCTACCTGTCTCAATAAAAAATGATATTTATTTAATTGTGACTGATATTTTTTAAGAGTGGAGTTGAGTTAAATTATGACGTAAGTTAGAGCGGGAGTGATTAGTCCAATACTATGACCGAGATCACTTGGATGCTTGGATTCACATACATTCTTATAAATTTATGTATAGCTCATCATTACATATTGTGGCTACCTATAATCAAGTATTATAGTCTTGATATTCTAGTTATCATTTAATTATTATAAATGGATTTTAGTATAAATTTTGCAATTGTAATTTTGCGTATATTTTCACGATTGAAACTTCTTATTTATATATTTCACTATTATCAATTGCGCTAGTCTTAATATGATTGAATCTTAAAGTTGTTGGCTATTTATATACTATTATTTACTCTTGAATTATAATATAAATTTAATTATTATAATTTTGTTGTATTGAACTTTATTTTACTAGTATTATTATAATTGAATTTACCAAAGTTTAGTTTTATTTTTATGATTGAACCTCTTTTGCAATATAAGTTCACGGACATATATATATAGAAAAATCTTTTAATGAATATCATTATTAAAATATCACTAGTCTTATCATGATTGATTCTTCGTGTAAATACAAGTATTATTATTAGTTTATAGTGTGTTAGCCAAGGCTTAGCAAAAAGCGTATCACTACAAATTCACTAATAGCATTATGAGTCAATATCGATGGTATTATAATTTCATGATTCTAGCTTATTATATTGGAACCTTAATATATATATATTATTATCATATTTTATTCTTATTATAAATTGACTTTGTATTAATTTTACTATCATAAATGTACAAATAATATACTTTTTTAGTATGAAAATAATGTCAGAAGAAATAAATTAAGAAAAAAAGCAACAAAGGAAATATGGTTAATGCAAAGAAAGTAGTACTCCTTAAAAAACAATAAAATAAAAATAAAAAATAAAAATAAGTCTACTACTAGGCTAGGGCCTATATTCACTTGACGGAGTTAAATTAATTAACGGCGGTTTTTATCAATTGGAAGCAAACTGGTTCTGTTTAGCAAATCGGAAGTCAAACTTGGTGAAATAATTTTTTAAACAATAATCATGTGTCAGCTCAATGTGGAGGGTGAATTCTCCCCCATAAAGCGACCCGGCCAATGCATCTCTATTTAATTATGCTAGCTGTCAATCATGAAGGGTTTCTCTCTCACTAATCAACCAAATGCATAAGATCTAAAATCATCAGACCAAATTTCCTTCACTATTCACCAACAATGGCCCCAAATGGGCACAAATACAAAGAGTGTTTCCTCTGTTACTAGAGTTGGAGAAGAACAAGAGTGACTATCTGCCAGAGGCCGTCTCCGTCGGCCCCTACCACCACGGCGACCCGAAGCTCGCCTTCGTGGAGGTCTTCATCAAGCCCATGGCCGTCGACTTGTTCGTTTTAGACGGCCCAGGAAACATGGAATTCTACTACGATAGAGTTGTTGGCATCATCGGTGAAGTACGAGACTGCTACGTCCAGGGCTCCATGCGAGACTTCTCCGACGCCGATCTAGCCATGATGATGCTTCGTGACGCCGCCTTCATTATAAGTTACATGGAGATTGGTG
>CM038120.1:18767422-18793320 GCA_001642375.2 Mentha longifolia | reverse complement strand
CTCCTGGTAATTTTTCGCTAAAAATTCCGCCTTTGTTTTCTTTTATTTTTATTTTCAGAGTTGAAAATCATGCGTTTTTTTTTTTGTATAATTGCATCTGATCGGTAGTTTGTGCATGGTTATTACAGTCAGTAATTTTTCTGGGGCAATTTTATGGCTCTATTGTTCAAATATGTGACTTCATGCCTTCTTCATCATGATTATTTATTTATTTATTATTATTATTATTATTATTATTATTTTTAGAATAAACCAATCACGAATCATGTTTATGTTAAGACGAGACTACATTAACCTTCCTCCACGGCATGCTAGTATCATTTTTTTGTCATAATATATATAATTTTTCGTGCCATTGCTTAGTTCGTGGTTCTTACACATTCATTGTCTCTCGTAACTTCCACTGGTGGATCAGTATTTCCTGAAAAAGAAATCGATTTAATAGAAACCTATTTAATAGAAACCTCTTGCAATCTGCTGTTCAATAGATTAAAGAATGGACTTAAATCTGCCTTTTTTGGGAATGCAGGGTTCTCTTTCTCTTGGGGCAATACCGGAAAGGAATGTCGAGGAAGTAGAGTAGCACCATATTCCGAAACACCAGAAATCGGAACATTGACTAATGAACGAATGAAATCGATATCAGCAATGCCTCAACACGTAGAAAGAAGTCACGAAGAGTTGAGGATAGAGGATTATGAGCTACTCAAGGGTATGATGCTTTTTCCTTTATACTCAATGAAACTAGAGTTTTATTTTGAAATTCCCTGATGAGTTGTTGAAATACTGCTTTTCCCTTGCAGAATCTAGTTTTCCGTGCTCGAACCAAGGGAATGCGTTTCAACAATCAAGCTCTCCTTTTGTTCCTCATACTTCTCCTGTGCCATCAAGTCAATCCTCCACCGGAGGCGCCTTCAGCTCGAGCCCTGCAAACTCGGTACTTGGTACATCCAGTGGTTCCAGAACAAGTACATTTGGATTTACTTTTGCGCCTCCGTCTGAAAGACCAAGCATATCGCCTTTCACAGCCTCAATATCACCTAGTTTTGGCACTTTGCCTCGTTCATATCGTGGATGTGGTGGATTTCTATCATCTAGCACTTCAAACAATCCAGTGTCGACCACTTCCGGGTTTGGCTTTGGTTCATCTGGTGGATGTAGTGGATTTCTATCATCTAGCACTTCAAACAATTCAGTGTCGACCACTTCCGGGTTTGGCTTTGGTTCATCTGGTGGATGTGGTGGATTTCTATCATCTAGCACTTCAAACAATCTAGTGTCGACCACTTCCGGGTTTGGCTTTGGTTCATCTGGTGAATGTGGTGGATTTCTATCATCTAGCACTTCAAACAATCCAGTGTCGACCACTTCCGGGTTTGGCTTTGGTTCATCTGGTGGATGTAGTGGATTTCTATCATCTAGCACTTCAAACAATCCAGTGTCGACCACTTCCGGGTTTGGCTTTGGTTCATCTGGTGGATGTGGTGGATTTCTATCATCTAGCACTTCAAACAATCTAGTGTCGACCACTTCCGGGTTTGGCTTTGGTTCATCTGGTGGATGTGGTGGATTTCTATCATCTAGCACTTCAAACAATCCAGTGTCGACCACTTCCCGGGTTTGGCTTTGGTTCATCTGGTGGATGTGGTGGATTTCTATCATCTAGCACTTCAAACAATCTAGTGTCGACCACTTCCGGGTTTGGCTTTGGTTCATCTGGTGGATGTGGTGGATTTCTATCATCTAGCACTTCAAACAATCCAGTGTCGACCACTTCCCGGGTTTGGCTTTGGTTCATCTGGTGGATGTGGTGGATTTCTATCATCTAGCACTTCAAACAATCCAGTGTCGACCACTTCCGGGTTTGGCTTTGGTTCATCTGGTGGATGTGGTGGATTTCTATCATCTAGCACTTCAAACAATCCAGTGTCGACCACTTCCGGGTTTGGCTTTGGTTCATCTGGTGGATGTGGTGGATTTTTATCATCTAGCACTTCAAACAATCCGGTGTCGACTACTTCCGGGTTTTTGCTCTGGTTCGTCTAGTGGATTTCTATCATCTAGCATTTCAAATATCTAGTGTCGACTTCCGGGTTTATCTTTGGTGCATCTCCTGCTTCAGGAAGCAGTAGCATATTCGGACATTAAGGCTTCTTCTGGTGAGCAAATGAACATCGTTTCTTATCAAAAGGAAGTTGTACCTATTCAAATGTTTATCTCACGAGCAATTGTTCTCAACGTTCAAATAAGATTAAACATGCATTATACGTGATTCATTTCTTGCTACAGGATCACAGAGCTCAAGTTCAACTAAGTTTCAAGGAAGTAGAGGGCATCTTATTCTGCAACAACTGAAGTTGAAAAAGCACGTGATGTAGAATACGTATCGAGGTTTCAGTCCATTTCTGCAATGCAAGTTACAACGATAAAAGTCACGAAGAGTTGAGGTTCGAAGATTATGGATTAGGTGATAAAGGTAATCATGCTTTAACTTTCTGTACTGTAGTTTCTTCTTTATAGTTCTTAAGAGATACTCGAGCTAATTCTTTTCCTTTTGGCCTAGGTGGACAAGTACAACGTGTTTTGCATTTCATACTCCACCAAGTTCCTTCCCTCTTCCACCATTATCCACCAGTCGTCCGTCTCTCCCTTTCAACCATTCAAATCCACTTTCTCCGAACTTGAGAGAGGAAACTCTGTAACCTCCAGCAACAAAATCTCCACAATTCCACTTCGAACAATTTCTAGTCCTTGTATTGGAAGAGTTCCCTTCACAAAGCCTTCTGTCATCTTCTCACCTTCCATGCAGTCTACCCCAGTAACATCGTCAGATTCTTTGACTTTGATAGTAGCCCCTTCACAGCCTCAACAAACTGCTGAGAACGTGGGATCCTTTCCCATTAATGACTTCAATAAATCATCTCAAGGTAAGTGAACATTGTTTTCCTGTGTGCTACAAGATAAACCTGTACAAAGAAACAGAATTTACATGTATTATACATGACTTATTTCATGCTACGGATTGCAGGTCAAAACTGTGGCAAGTATCAAGGAAGTAGAGTAACACCTTATTCTGCAAACAACGGAAACAGAATTTGATATGATATATAGTATAGAATACATTGGGAACATTCAGTCCATTTCTGCAGTGCCAAGTTACAACGATAGAAGTCACGAGGAGTTGAGGTTGGAAGATTATCGAGTAGGTGATAAAGGTACTCATTTAATCCTGATTTATGCTGTATCATTTTAATTCTTCTTTATTTATCCCGAGAGATACTTGAGCTTATTCTTTTCCTTTTTTCTAGGAACACACCCTGGGGTAATCCATTTTCCAGATCATTTTTTTCGGAGAGATCTGACACTCAAAATATCTTCCCCTTTCCACCATCATCCAATCAATCCTCTGTCCGTTCTCCCTTTCAACTGGAAAACTGTACAACTCCTAGCATCACAATCACCAAGCTTCAAACTCTCTCCCATCTGCTAATCAATCCCCCAAAATATCAGTATTCCTAGTTCTTCTGACGGAACATTTTCCTTCACAAAACCACTGTCCGTACTGTCTACTCCAGTTGCATCATCAGATCTTGCTCCTCTACTGTGAATGAATCACAGACTCAACAAGCTGCTGAGAGATCGGGATCCCTTCCAACTGAACAGTAAGTTGATTGACTTATGCTCTCCATTTTTAGTTTTCTATCTTTCTTCAATCGTGTGAAGAGCGAGCATGATGGTAAGAGAAAGATAGGGAAGGAAAAGGATTAGCCTAGCTGAATTTTATATGATTGAATTGATATGTTCAAATACAAAACACAAGTAAATGTAAGATTCTGATATGTCCTACATAATTAGCATCTCATTTCATAGTCTGCAAGAAACACCAATGCTATGTTATGATCAAAATATATCTTTCTTAGTCCCTATAGATCTCTGAAGAAAAAACCGAAAAGAACTAATCATACTCCACTTACTCTAATTTTTCTAACTTGTAAATGAAACATTGCCATGTCTAGTCTGAATGCATTTCAATTTTCATTATATGTATTTCAAGTTTTAGTTTTACGATTGTATAGTATTTCATTTCTGGGATATCTTAGCTTCATAGTTACTTTCACTAATTGATAAAACTATACTTGATTAATATTTTCTTTCCTGTAAGAGGGGGGCCGTATGTTCTTGCTCCTAATTTATAGTTAAGAGTTAATAATAAATTTAAAGAAAAGTTGATGCATATTCCATCTGATCTTGAGATGGCATGTAATGTACTAAATGCAAACAATAAAAACTTAGATCAAAACTCATGTTGCCTTGAAGAGGCATCCTTATATTTCTCTAATATTTGTAATTAGTATTTATCTACTGTTTTTATTTATTTATTTATTTATTGATGTTGATAGGTATGCTCCTCCAGCAATTTGAGCATGCAGTCTCCACATGTTGCGAATCTTTTGCCGCGCGATTACCAGTTGATCAGCCCAATGCAGTGAGATCAAGACTTCATGGAATATCTAGCTTGCCAGTAAGTTATATCTTTCCAGACTTGTGATACAATGGTCTTTAGAATAATATTTTATTGAAATAAAAACTCAAAATTTAGTGAAGTAACAAGTTATCAACCCCTAACCAGGAAACAGAAAGGAAAAAGTAGTTCTAGGCTGGAATGTTCAGCTTTTTTTTTAGTCACTTAATCGAGAATGTTCAAGTTTTTCTGCTTTTAACTTTTCAGTCATTCTGCTCTCTTTCCCTATGCAAATTCAGATTGTTTTCATTTTTTGCTATTCAAATTCATAAATGCAGGTCTCAGATAATATTTCGCCGAATAGAAGGGAATCCTTATTGAGAATCTGGCATGTATCCTCCAGACTCCCTGGGTTGCCTACTCGAAAGCCTAATGGTGGAAGCAGTCAGACTAAGGTGAGCCAAAAAACTCATTTTATGCATCCAGTTCTGTCATGAAACACCTGATTGTGCAGCAAGATGTTCAAACTATTGCACTCTATCAAGAAGAAAATGACTAAAATCGTACATCACAATTCTTGATAATTGCAGGTTCCATTTTTCATTGATGAAGAAGATAAACTTGGTTCTGTAGCTCCTTTCATGCCAAGGGAGAACCCCAGGGATTCGGTCAATGTCTCCTCTTTGTCTCTTCATTCACCTCAAAATAGTAAGTGTTTAATCTGACTATCTCAGATTTAAATTTTCACTATTATATCATGCCAAAAGGAACTTGATATAGAGAGTATTAGTATTTTCCTTTACTGGGATACGTTCTGTATTAATCATACCAAAAATGCTTGTTCTCTATTAATCATACCTCAAATGTTTAAACTTGCAGGCAAAGATGACGAGGTTAAAGAAAGTTCTAGTTCTTTTCAACTCAATGAAAACTCAACTAGGTGGCTGATGATGTTGCCAGCCAACATGATGAAGTCTCTGCATCAACTGAAAGATACATGGCTGATGTTTTAGCGCTACTGCCAAAGCTTCCGGCAGCAGAATATTACATAAAACCTTCACTACTCGAGCTTGAAGCTAGGGAAATGGCAGAAGCTGGATTCTGCAGCCATGTTAAGGACTTTGTTGTGGGAAGGGAGGGTTATGGAAGCATCAAGTTTATCGGGGAGACAGATGTCCGCCATCTTGATATTGGATCTATCGTGCAGTACAAAGATCGTGAAGTGACTGTTTATCCGGATGAAGGAAAGAAGCCTCTGGTCGGGCAACAGCTGAACAAGGAAGCTGAGGTTACTTTGCTCAATGTTAAATGCATTGACTCGAAAACTGGGAAGCAGTATGTTGAAGGGCATCAAGTTCAAAGTTATCAAGAGACGTTGATCAGAGGATCGAAGAACAAGGAGCGGAGTTCAACTCTTATGATCCGGTTGAAGGGGAGTGGAAGTTAGGGTGCAACACTTTTAGCTAGCTAGTCGTTTTACTTCTTCACTTGTTTGAATCAGGTTTTAAGGGTTATGGTAGTGAAGTTATTGTTGCTATTATTCCATCAGTTCAATCCATCTTGACACGTTTTAATGTTTTATTTGAGTACATAGTTTTATTTAGCCTTTTAGGAGAGTTAGCATTAGGGGTGGGTAAAAGTGTTTAGGTGATTAATTAGTAATTTTAATTTATATTAAGTTATAACATTAAAATTTAATATTTAATTTTCAGTATATTTTAATTTTGAATTTTTCTTTTTCAGAATTGTACATGTGGTAAACTTGAAAAGAAATTAAATTTTGTTATTGAAACATTGAACGCCGAAAAAACACATTGCACACACGAAAAAAATTCAGAAAAATGGGCGCCATTATTTCATTATAACATATACCAAATTTATGACAAGGAAAAATAATTCAAATTTCTCTCTACATTCAAAAATTAAAAAAAAAAAACAAAAAAACAAAAAACTGTCATGCGTCACCGTCACGTGCCTTGTCAAATAGGCCTAATTCACCCTTACAGAATAAAAATGAACTCCCTAACTTAGACTCTAACATGCAAGGACTAGTTGTCATGCCTTTGCCCAAACAGCATTTAGTTTATGGTGATTCCGAAATAGCCAATAGCAGGTTAATAACCTACGACCACATATGCTTGTGCTAGTTCATATACTATGGAGTGAGATCTCTCTACACCTTTTACCCATTTATTTTTTGATAGCTTTACCCATGTATTATTTGTAATCATGCTCGACTCGATTTGATATTGGCCACATACCCAACCAAACCCAACATGAATTAAGAATCAGAACTCGGGAAAACATGCATATACTATTAAGCCCAAACCTTTGACCTCACGAGTATTTTAAGTTACATTGCAGTTAAGTCATCTTGCTCAAACTGGGTTTATAGATCTAGCCTACCATGCTTCGAAATGAAATAACAATGAAATAAATGAAAGACATAATTAAATAAGTACTGAAAATATATTGATATTGAAATATGAAAGTAGGGCGGACTCCAACGTCGGCCAAAAACATCAAAACATACGTAATTTGCCCGTATGACTTGTTCTTCCTCACAACACTCGAAATGAAAGCATAAATGGGAAAATAAAATATGCAGCTCCGGATAGACTTCTTGGTGTTCATCAAAAGGTCTTACTTGGATTGTAACGTAGGCATATAACATGGTAGGAAATATTTGGTCAAAGGCACAGATCATTTGGAGAACTCAGACTAGGTATAGCCTGGGCATATTTGCAGCCAATTCCCTAACAACCTTGCCCTTTTTACTTATGTTCCTAGGCCTAAGCACATTTAACTCTTTATGGGGACTTATATATTTTCTTTTTCTTTTCTTTTCCATCCCTATTTTCTTTTCTTTCTAATAGACATTTTCACTATATGGGCATTCTGCCTCTTGTGATTTTTATGCTCTGCCTATTTCCATGGATTCCTATGACTTATCCATGTCTACTCCCTTTACTTCTTTTTACACCTAGAGTTCTCACGACCGGGTAGGAAAGTATTTACACTTGGGCATAATTTAAGTGAATAAAAGAAAAGAAATTATAAGGCTCAAAGGGACTAAACAATTGATATATCAAAGGGTCGGCTTTAAATTGTAAGTCTAATAGAAAGAAAAATGTCTTTATCCTCTAAACACCTCACTCAATTCACCAAGGTCTCAACAAGAAGTGCAGGCAAGTTCTAGAATAGATTCTAAGCATCAAGTCATTCTCACAATGAAAGAACATGTGTTTAATAAATTTACACATATAGACTCAAAACCTCACTAGGCAATTCATGTTCATTCCATTATACTTGTTTTTCTGGTTTCCTAAACATGCTTGACTTGACCTACATATCCACATTGACATACATACACATATTCACAACAAAAATTCCCCACGCCCACACAGTTCCCGAATGGAATTGTATCTAAGAAGGGGATTGACACGAAAAGAAGACAATTGCCTTGCTGTTCATTCATCCCACCTTTGAGGTAGAATGGATGAATGGCAAGGCAGACACTATACATGCAATTTACCTCTCCACACATACACACTTTGCCTTGGGCAAAGTGTGCAGGCAGAGAGGTGACTGTCTCTTGCAAAAATTTAAATAAATGAAAAAAAATAAAACAAAACAAAAAGACATGGCAAATTAGGAGGGACAATTTAAGATGCCTCAGGTGGGTACCTGAGATTGAGCTGTTGAAATAAAGAGTGCAGGACCACGTTGACTTGGTCGAGTCTCTCCTGAGCGGCAAACACATCCTCACTCTGGGATTCTGGGGTGGCATATTGGGTGGTCCTCTTCTTCACTGGTTTCTCCTCAACGATCTTGTACTTATTTTTCCCGACTTGCTTGATCTCTATCATCTTACTGAGGCAAGCCAGGTCCAATTTCTCCTTAGGTGAGGCACTATTCTCATATTCTTCAGTCCAGCACTCCATCCGCTTTGCAAATACCGTGATCATATGGGCAAGAGAAAGACGCTGCGTAGATTTGTTGAGTACATTATGGATGTGGGCAGCTACGAAGCCTCCAAAGTTCAGCTTTCTCTCCTTGGTCATACAGCATAGGATGTAGACCTCTTATTAAGAGAGGGAGTTGGAACTGTCTCTCTTGCCAAAGAAGTTGTAGACAAGAACACGATGGCAGATGTGTAGTGCTGGATTCTTGACTGCGTTGCCCTTTGTCTTGCTAGAGTGGAAGGTGATGTCCTCGCTCTTGTTCATCTCTGCCCAGATAGCATCCTAATCATCAGACAGTTCGGGCATGCACTTCACTGCATCCTTGTAGTCGACCTTCATCAGAACCTTGAACGAGCTTGCCCATAAGGCCCGATTGAACTCGTTCAAGGATTGTTTGTACTCGTCCTTGCCCAGGGTGCACTCCTCTCCACACAGGGCTCCATCCTTGTCAAACTCGACCCTTGCGTTGTTGTAAAACTACTTCACCAGATCCATGTTCACCTCCGCTAGCCAATCAAGGAAAAATCCCCACCCTATGTTGTCAAATAGCCGCTTGACCTCTTCATCCACCCCCAGCTGCTTGAGGGCCTCCATATCTACATTGTTGGGCGGATGCTAGTATCGGTAAATGCTTTCACCTTCGCCTTGCCCGCTGCCTTCGAGCGGGTACTTCCACCTGCTGATCGTGGTGGCTTCTTCTTCTTCTTCACTATCACTAGGGTGGTAGTTTTTCTTCCCTTCCAATACCTCAATGGTTATTGGTGATGAGCTGGCATCAAAAGGTACTGTCTTCTGCCACTTCGTCGGAGGAGTAGTGGCCGAGGACTTTCTTTTGTGCTTAACAGATTCCGGCGCCTTCTTGCTACTCTCTTCAACCGCCACATCCGCCACTGGTTCATCCTCCTCCTTGCCGCCTTGTTCATCGACGTTCTCCTCTTCCTTGCCCTTTTGCTCGGCATCGTGCTATAACGAACAAGGGTCTTCTTTTTTTCCTTCGGGTACCTTCAACTCTGCATGCTGCTCCGGTGGAACGGTGATGAGAGGTTTGAATTGGCCATTAAAGGAGAGGGGGTTTTGGATGCGGATTTGCTTGGGGAAGTCATGGCTGGTTTATTTCTCGGTTTTTTGGAAGTTTATGGGTGTGGTGGTGGTGAACCACTAGTGAGATCAATTTTTGTTCTATGAGGGATTGTGAATTTGTTTTTGGGTCGGGTTCCTACCATGCTAAGAAAGAGAGAGAAGGTAGTTACAGAGTTTTATGGGGTAGTGGGTAGGTTTTTAATTTGAATTTCAAATTTGGGGTGATGATGGCAGTTATGGAAAGTTGGGCAAACTTAGGGCACACGTTTTGACTAAATCAGACGTGTGATTTGATAGAATCTTGGGAGGATTTCTTTCCTTATTCGAACTCAACTGCCCCTCTACCCAGACACATCATCATCTACCGCTATGCCCATACGCTGCACACAGGAAACAGAAAAACTTATTTGCGAGGAAAACAACCCTTCTTGGCTTATTAGTACGACTGAAATAAAATTAAAATGAATCACCACACACATACACACTTTACCTTGGGCAAGGCAAAGTGTGTAGAGTGTTGATCCAAAGACAAATAAACAAAACAAGGAGACCACACACACACACACTTTGCCTTGGGCAAAGTGTGCGGATACTTTCTCCGACACTTACTGAATTAAAAATAAAAAAGAAAACATACCAGGTTGCCTCTTGGTCAGCGCTCTAGTTATTGTCGTGGGCATGATGTCTTGCTCCTTTTTTAGTAAACTCCTTCCTTAGGAACCTTGGGTCCCTCCTTGTAGACTTCATCCTGCCTATAGTACACCTTCAATCTCTGTCCATTCACCTTGAAAGTGATTCCTTCGACCAAATCGCGCACTTTTACTACTCCATTAGGGTGTTGGGCCTCCACAATGAACGATCCACACCACTTGGTTGTGATCTTCCCTGGCATCAGCTTGAACCCTGATTGGTAAATGAGCACTAGTTGTTCAGGTTCAAACTCATTCTTCTGAATAATTTCATCATAAGCTCTCTTGAGCTTCTTTTGAAAATGGCAGCATTATCATATGCCTCGAGACAAATTTCCTCGAGCTCTTGCAAACTTAACTTCCTTTCTTGCGCAGTTTTCTCCCAATCGTAGTTCATCTTGCTCACTGCCCAATATGCCTTGTGCTCCAATTCCACAAGCAGGTGACATGCCTTCCCAAACACCATGCGATAAGGTGATATCCCAAATGGTATTTTGTAAGCAGTTCTGTATGCCCACAGGGCATCATCGAGCTTAGAACTCCACTGCTTCCTTGAGGTTCTGATTATCTTTCTCAAGATGGTTTTGATTATCCGATTGGATAATTCGGCCCTAATTTCCTTAGGGATGATAAGCTGTGGTTAACTTGTGATATATCCCATAATTCCTCATCAAGGCTTCTACCGTGCTACTGCAAAAACGAGTACCTCGATCACTGATTAACACCTTGGGCACGCTGAATCTGGTAAAAATATTGGACTTCAAAAATGTTACGACTACCTTGGAGTTGTTTCCGGAGAGCGCATTTGCCTCGACCTATTTAGACACATAATCCATAGCTAAGAGGATGTACTGATTCCCTCTAGACTTGGGCAAGGGACCCATGAAATTGATTCCCCATACGTCAAAGATCTCAACTGGTAGTATGGGCATGAGGGGCATCTCATTCCTTCTTCCAATGTTTCCTTCATGTTAGCACTTGTCACATGATTTCACCCATTCATAACTATCCTTGAAGAGTGTGGGCCAATAGAACCCACAGTCAAGGATCTTCCTTGTAGTTTGCCTATGCCCAAAGTGTCATCCACATTCCTTAGCATGGCAATGCTCGAGGATACTCTTCTGTTCTTCTTCAGGCACAAACCTCCTTATCACTTGATCTGAACAATATTTCCATAAATAAAGCTCATCCCAAATGTAGTGTTGGGATTCCCTTATCAACTTGTTTCTGTGGTATGCCTCCATTTCCTTGGGTATCTCGCCAATGGCCAAGTAGTTAACTAAATCTGCATATCATGGCTCCTGTATCTTGACCGCATAGAGGGCATACATATGCTCATCAGGGAAGGTCTCTATTATGGGCATACCATCATCTTCTTGAATGATCCGGCTGAGATGATCCGCAACTTGATTCTGCCCCCTTCCTTGTTCTCAATCCCTACATTGAACTCTTGAAGGAGGAGTATCCATATGATCAAGCGAGGTTTTGTTTCCTTCTTGGCCATAAGGTATTTGATTACGGAATGATCCGTGTAGACTATTGTTTTCCTTCCCAAGAGATATGAGCTCTTAAAGACAAATACTATGGCAAGAAGCTCATTTTCAGTGGTGGAGTAGTTTCTTTGGGTAGCGTTGAGAGTCTTCGAGGCATAGTAGATGACAAAATTCTCCTTCTCAACCTTCTGCCCAAGCACAACTCCCATGGCATAGCCACTCGCGTCACACATCAGTTCAAGGGGCATACCCCACTTGGGTGGACGTATGATCGGGGCCTTTCTTTCAAAATGTAGAATGCTTCCTTGCATTCTTCATTGAACTCCCATGGCACATCATTTTCCAAAAATCACATCACAGGTTGAACGATCTTTGCAAAGTCTTTCACAAATCGGCAGTAAAAGCCCGTGTGCCCAAGGAATCCTCTCAACTACTTTATTGAATTGGGATAAGGCAATGTGGATATGATGTCCACCTTTTCCTTATATACCTCTATTCCTCTTCTAGATACAACATACCCAAGGACTATCCCCTCCTTGACCATGAAGTGTCATTTTTCGTAATTGAGTACGAGATCCTTTTCAACATAATATTGTAGCACTTGCTCCAGATTAACCAAGCAAGTATCGAAGCCTTTCCCATACACTTTAAAATCATCCATGAATACTTCGATACTTTTCTCTAAGAGATTGGGGAAAATACTCATCATATAATGCTGAAAAGTTCCAGGTGCATTGCATAGCCTAAAGGGCATCCTTCAATAAGTAAAAGTGTCATATGGGCATGTGAATGTGGTCTTGCTATGATCTTCTAGGGCAACATTGATCTGTATGTATCTTGAGTACCCATCCAAGAAGCAGAAGTACTCATTTCCGGCTAAACGCTCGAGCATTTAGTCAATGAAGGGTAAGGGAAGTGATCCTTCCTAGTGACTTTGTTCAGCTTCCTGTAGTTAATGCAAACCCGCCATCCCGTTTAGAGTCAGGTCGCCACCATCTTTTTCTTATCGTTCTCAACCACCTGTATGCCCGACTTCTTGGGCACAAATTCATGTGGGTTGCTAAAACCCAACCTGCTAACAAAGCACCCAAATTCATGTGGGTTGCTAAATCTGTCTAATTGCAGGATGGGAAAGCTCAAAGAAGAAAGCGAGCAGCTCGCGGCACGGTCTGGATCATTGATAGTGGATGTACAAAGCATATGACCTGTGACAAAAGCTTGCTTACAAACTTCATCGAATGTGACGGACCTCTAGTCGCTTTTGGAGGAGACTCTAAAGGGAAAACAAGAGGTTACAGTAATCTAATTGTTGGTAAAACAACAATATCTAATGTCACTTATGTTGAAGGTTTAAATCATAATCTCTTTTCTGTAAGCCAGTTCTGCTATACCGGAAAAAGAGTAGAATTTTCTGCTAACAAATGTGCCATAAAGAACAAGGAAGGAGAAAAAATTCTTCTTACCGGTATTTTGCAGGATAACTTGTACATAGTACAATGGTCAGATGAGAAAGAAACCTGTCTGGTCACCAAATCTGCACCTGAAGTGAGCTGGCTATGGCATAAGAGACTATGTCACTTAAACTTCAAAACCATCAACAAGCTTGCTCGCAAGAAGCTAGCAGATGACCTTCCAGATCAAGTCTACTACAAAGATCATGTTTGTGAAACCTGTCAAGCTGGAAAGCAGACCAAATCGTCATTCCCAAGCATTGCAGCTCACAACACAAGTAGAATCTTGGAATTACTCCACCTGGATTTATTTGGTCCAGTAACTCCTAGAAGCATTAACGGTAAAAAGTATACTCTCGTTATTGTTGATGATTACTCACGATATACTTGGATTATTTTCTTACATAAAAAGAAGGAGACACTAGTGGAGCTACCTGCACTGCTCACCAAACTGTCAAACGTGAAGAACAAAAGTGTGATATCAATCAGATCTGATCGTGGGACAAAATTTCTTAATCATATGATTGAGTCATACTGCACTAAAAATGGAATTACACATCAAACTTCAGCAGCTCGCACACCTCAACAGAATGGTGTTGTTGAACGACGCAACAGGTTGCTAAAGGAAGCAGCTCGCACAATGCTGAATGAAACCAATCTTCCCAAGAAATTCTGGGCGGAAGCAATCAACACAGCTTGCTACACTCAGAATAGATCAATCATTCATCAACGACATGGAAAAACTCCATACGAGCTGTGGAAAGATAAGAAACCTCGATTGAAATATCTTAAATCTTTTGGTTGCGCGTGTTACATTCATAATAATGGGAAATCACAGTTAAAAACATTTGATAGCAAAGCAGATCCAGGAATATTTGTAGGATATTCAGAGATCAGCAAAGCTTTCAGAGTTTTTAACAAGAAAACTTAGATTGTGGAAGTAACACCACATGTTGTTTTTGATGAATTTATCTATGAGTACAGGGAGACTCAACCTGAAGAAAGTACAGACGCAAATCAAAATCAAGCAGGTTCCAACACGCAGTTTCGAGATGAAATACCAAGTTGGAGCCCAACCGACTTGGAAGAAGAAGAGAGTCAGCCTGTACAAGGTTTTAGTCCACAAAATCCACCCATTCAGCAAGGGAGAACCGAAGCTCCTCCAACCACCACCTCCTCAACTGATCTAGAAACTTCAACAGAACCTGCAGTCAATGCAGAACTGTCAGTGGATCAGCTCGCTGAACAACTTGAATAGCTTGACCCCTTCACTCCTCAACCTCCACCTGAGTTTGAAGATCCCTTATCAGACCCTGAACCAACTCTCACTGAAGAAGAAATCTCTCGTCGAAGGAGATGGGTCGATGCTCATCCTGAAGATCTCATTGTTGGGAACCCAAAGGCGGGTGTGAAGACAAGAAGACAGATAGGTGAAAGCTGCCTACTAAGCTGTTACCTCTCCTACTCTGAACCCAAAACTGTTGAAGAAGCTCTTGCCGACCATGATTGGGTCACAGCTATGCAAGAGGAACTCAATGAGTTTAAAAGAAACGAAGTATGGTCACTAGTTGATCGTCCTACACATTAAGGAGTGATTGATGTAAAATGGGTGTTTAGGAATAAGAAAGATGAAAATGCTTAAGTAATCAGAAACAAGGCAAGATTAGTTGCCAAAGGTTACTGTCAACAAGAAGGGATAGACTATGATGAGACCTACGCACCAGTGGCAAGACTAGAAGCAATTAGGCTGTTTCTAGCATATGCGGCTCATCAGAGGTTCAAAGTCTACCAAATGGACGTGAAGAGTGCCTTCCTCAATGGAATTCTTGGATAAGAAGTTTATGTTGAACAACCTCCAGGTTTCGAGGAAGCAGGTCCAGAGAAAGTTTACAAACTGCACAAAGCAGTATATGGTTTGAAACAAGCTCCCAGAGCTTGGTATGAAACCTTGTCTACATTCCTACTGCATTCCGGTTTTAAAAGAGGATCGGTCGATAGAACTTTATTTACTTTTAAGTACAAGGATGATATTCTTCTTGTGCAAATTTATGTTGATGACATTATCTTTGGATCTAGGTCAAAGTTTTTATGTGACAGGTTCGGAGAACTCATGAAGGATGAGTACAAAATGTCCATGATGGGGGAGATGAACTTCTTCCTCGGCCTATAGGTCAAGCAATCTGCGGATGGTATCTTCATCTGTCAATCCAAATATGCTAACGAGCTGGCAATCAAATTCGGTGTCCAAGATAGCAGATCACTGAAGATCCCAATGATTGCAAATGGAAAAATGGATCCAGATTCTGAAGAGAAACCTGCCAGCATAACTTTGTACAGGGGAATTATTGGTTCTTTACTTTATCTTACTGCAAGTCGACCTGATATTTCTTTTGCAGCTGGAATATATGCTCGGTATCAAGCTAATCCAAAGGAATCTCATCTAGAAGCCGCCAAGAAAATCCTTAGATATGTCAAGGGAACTGTAAACTTCGGATTATGGTACCGTTGTGATGATAATTTTAAACTAACTGGCTATGCAGATGCAGATTATGGATGATGCAAACTGGATAGAAAGTCCACCTCAGGGACTTGTCAGTTTCTTAGAAGCAAGTTGATTTCTTGGTTTTCAAAGACGCAAACTTCAGTTGCTACTTCAACAATAGAAGCTGAGTACATGGCGACAGGAAGCTGTTGTGCGCAGATTCTTTGGTTGAAATAACAACTCAAAGATTATGAAGTCACAGTTCGAAAAATTCCTATCTTTGTGACAGCACAAGCGCTATAGCACTCACTGTGAATTCTGTTTACCACACCATATGCAAGCATATTGACATAAGGCATCACTTCATCAGAGATCATGTGGAAAAACAAGATATAACAGTTGAGAAAATCCATACTGACATCCAAAGAGCTGATATTCTAATAAAACCTCTCATGGAAGAAAGATTCAACATGCTGTGTGGAAAGCTTGGAATGCTCAGAATGGATACACAGCCTAAGTTAGAAAACAAAAGCAGTTCGCTACCGCAGGTCAGCCAAGAGCAGACTAACTTGGAAACTGCACGCCAACAAAAGCAGTTCGCTAGCGCAGGTCAGCCAAGAGCAGACTAACTTGGAAACTGCGCGCCAACAAAAGCAGTTCGCTACCGCAGGTCAGCCAAGAGCAGACTGACTTGGGAACTGCATGCTGACAAAGAAGTTTGCTAGCACAGGTCAGCCAAGAGAAGACTGACTTGGAAACTGCATGCTGACAAAGCAGTTTGCTAGCACAGGTCAGCCAAGAGAAGACTGACTTGGAAACTGCAGCTTAATAGAAGCAGTTCGGCGACACGCAGCCTGAGGACACAAACTGCGTTGAAAGTTAAAATTACGGGCCAACCTTTAAGGGGGAACTGGAGATGTCGTATCAATCTCCATTTAATTCTTAGCAGAATTTATTATTTCCACTCCTTATTTATCCTTTCAAAAATCTTTTTCAAATCCTTTTACTGTTTAAGTGTTTGAAAAGTTTTTCACGAAAATCAAGGGATTTCTGTCAATCTAAGAAGGAAAAAGAAGAGAGAATAAGCGCGTGAAACTCACTTTCTCTGAAGTGCGTGAAACTCACTCGCCGTTGAGATTTATTAATAAAATCTTAACCGTTGGAGAAGATTCTATAAATAGAGAGAATCGCTTGAAATCCTTACGCGTTTCTTGAAATCCTTTGAAATCAAGCTTCAAAATTTCTTTCGCTCTTTTTCAAAAATCACAAATTCATAATCATTCCTAACCTTCTCTGCAAAATGTCTAAAAATTCACTAAGTGCTCAAGTAAAGAAAGCAACCCCTCTCATCTTCTTTGAGAAAGTTGCTGTGCTAGACAACTATGGATACAGAGGCTTGGATCTGATGATTGAAGCTATCACCCAATGTGATGGTTTCTTCAATATCATCACTCAACATCCGCGAGTGACGCTACCATTGAATGTTGCCTATTTGTTGTGCTCTTTGGAATCAATGGCCGGAGATCCCGTAACGGTGACTTTTCTAGTCAACGATGAAGAAGAACGACGTCATCTTCTTCCATTCGTCCTTCAGACCTACATATTGACGGATACAGGGGCTATCACGATAATTGATGATGTGCCCATGGATGTTGTCAATGACGTGTATCAGCAAGCTCTGTTTGAGCCCAAGAAGGTTTACGATCAGAAAACCTTCAACCGCCACGACTTGAAGTCTGAGTACAGATACCTATTCGAGTTCATCCACAACGTGTTCTTTTCGTATCTAGGCTCAAATGAAGATGTCACTCTGTTGAAATTCAAATTGCTGACTGCTGTGGTGAAGCAGTTAGATGTTAACTGGGCCAGGGTGCTAGTCAACCTGTTCATCAAAGAGGCCGGGGAGCAACCTACCAGGATCAAGGCCAACATGCAACTTCGTCATGGCACCAAGCTCTCCATCATCCTGCAGAGAACACTCACAAATCGCATGTGGCCTGTCTGCACCGGATTTCCTGAGGACAAGCTGGTTCCTCACACCGCAACCAGTTGATTATGATACTTGGCATTCTGCCACACAAGATCAACAAAGCAAGCGGTGTAGCCAAGAGTTTGCTCACAGAGATGCGCGATTCAAAGGAAGATGAAGATAAAAGTGAAGATGACAGTAAGAATGAAGAAGAAAACCGTGACCATGCTGAGAAAGTCAGAAAAGGAAAAAGGAAGATGACGGATCTGCAGTCTGCGCCCTCACAAAAGCGCACCACTCGATCTGCAACAGCGACCTTCGTGGAGGCAGACCCCAAACCTGCTAGTCCAACACAGCCTGCCTCTCCACAGGTTGATGTGGAACCTGCTGGCAACAAGTCCACTCCAGGCTCACCGTCCAAAGCTCAGGACCAGGCCCCAGGCTCCGCAGTTCCAGACTCCGCAGCTCTTGGTTCCTCGTCCGTAGCTCCTTCATCCTCTTTCAACAGCTCAACTGCAGTTGACAAGATGTTATCCTTCTTCAACACATAATTTCTTAAAATGTCTCGTAAGCTTAACCTGTTGGAGCTGGAAAACAAGTTGTATATTGATGAAAAGGTTGTAGCTCTACAAGCTGAGAATGCCAAGCTATGGGAGTTCATCAAAGCTCACATTGGTGAAAAGGATGCACATGGGCAGTTCGTGATGGACAAAGGACAGTCCAGCTAGGTGGAAACTGCGAGTTCAGAAAATGTGGAAACTGCGAGATCAGAAACTGTTGATAAGTCACAGTTCACATAGGGAAGTGTCATGGACGACTTGTATCAATCTCCATGTTTTTGAATTATGTTTTAAATATGCAATGATATGCCTTAAAATACTTCTACTGTTTAAATCTCAATGAAATATTTCCTGCTTCACTTGGTCAATTTATGCCTTATCAATCATTTTTATTTATTGAAGCAATGGACAAAGCTGCGTCTGCCCTGCTGGCAAATATTAAGGAGGAGATGCCAATAGTCATTAAGGAAACTGTGGCACGCCAGTTCGCAACCTTCATCTCAACTCAACTGAGAGCTGAGACGGATAAACTGCTTCCGCACCAGCTGTCTGAATTGAAGGTCGCCTCCCAATCCTCCATCGATGGCTTGAACTTTGAGTTTGAGCAACTCAATCATCTCGTACACGACTTCACTACGAAGCTCACTCAAACCACTTCAAGCTCATTGAAGAAAGATGAGGAGATGCAAGGGAACATCAACTCCCTCCTGCAGTTCAAGGAGAAGATCTGCATAGACCTGTCCTTACTTTCCGACGAGCAAGCCTCCCTCAACACCCTTGTTCAGAACCTAATCGATGATAATGCCGAAAAGGGGGAAGGGAAAGGCAAATGCATCGCTGCAAAAGGGAAAGGAAAGGAGAAATAGGTTACTCAAAGCAGAGGCGCATGTCGCTCTTACCAACCTATGACGCAATCAGAAGCTGCTCCGCCCGTGACAACTGCCCCTCAACCTGCTGCCGCCAAGCTGTCTGCCCAAGAAAAAGCACAGGGTGAAGCCACCCTCATCCGAATGATGGCAGAAGCTGGATACACCGTAGAATACTGCGAAGATGAAGGCAAGCAGAAGCTATTTTTGGCTGAGCTGAAAAAACAAAGGGCAAAAGACAAAGCTCGCGTGGCAAGCTTCAAAGGTCTTGAAAGCTGCAAGAAACAAGCAGACAAAAGAGAGCCAACAAATTGGCTACCAGTGGAAGTTCATCCTCTATGGGACGAGTTCCTTAACCAGTTCATTTCGCATCACTACTGGTTGCAAATTGATGCTCGTTATACTGGTGATACCAAGACCGCCTTCTACAACTGGCTGCAAGCTTTCCCAGACTGCGAATTCATCAAAAGGGTCAGGGAGAAAGCTGTAAAGGAGAAGGTCACGCTCAATCTGCCTAAGATAGAGACCTTCCAACCTCCCATTGTCTGCGGCACTGACACTCCAGACATCAACCGAATCAATACATTCATTAGGAGTGTCGCAGCTCAGTATGGCTGCAAGACCACAAGCTGCGATGAGTACAGGTCGATTCGCGACAGCATATACACAGCCATGGGAACTGTAAGCTTGGACAAGATAGCTGAAGAAAGGTTCAAAACTGTGAGGAAGTAACCTGATCGTTTTCATTTACTTGATGTATCAACTCTCTGTAATCTGTGCATATCAATTCAGTTGATACTATAAATGAAAAATGATCATTTTTTGTTCCTGACGACAATCTCTCTTTGTCCAGGTCTTCGCATATTATACTTTAAACTCTCTAACATTTTCTGATATGTAGTTGGCTGGACAACAAACCGTTCAACACTTCTAAGCCAAAATGTAAAGTGTGGGTTTCGGCATTATCAAAAAGGGGGAAATTGTTGGGAACCCTTTAAAATTGAGTTTTGATAATGTTATTAGAAACCACACTTAGATATAAGTTTTTAAGTGGAAAAGGCTGGTCTCCGTGTTTGGATGAGTCAAGCTTTACTCGGACAAGTTGCTCATGTAAAGGTCAAGGTTGGAAGTGCAACCTGTACCTAATCTACTCAAACTTGTCATACTGTTCCATTATGTAATCTTCTATGTAATCTGCTCTTACAATACTCAAATATTTCACACGAAGGTTACAGAAGACTGAAGACGGTTCAAGGTATAGGAAGCTCAACCTGCTGAGGCCAACCTGCATGCTGAGGCCAACCTGCTGAGGCCAACCTGCTGAGGCCAACCTACATGCTGAGGCCAACCTGCATAGGCCAACCTGCTGAACCCAATATAAGCTAGTCAAGCTGCTGTGAGTCAAGCTGCTATTAGTCAACAGCTTCTCAAGATGAAGATTCTAATACAAAGATCAAGCTTGAAGACCACAAAAAACAAAGACAGCTTGAGGTACAAAAGGTTGACCTTCCCAGTCCGACCTAAGTTGTGCCTTGCCAACCTCGATGGTTCAAGCTGTACAGAAAACCTCAACGGCTAGAAGTCCAGTCAGCAGTACGGTTCTGACACCTCTGCAACTCCAACGGCTCTAATTCAAATTGGAGTCATATAAATACTTCAAGCCATCGCAGAATCGAAAGGAGGGAAAAAGAGACGGGGAAGAGAGAAAAATAGAGAGAGGAAACCAGAGCTTCAAAGCCAAATCTATCCAGAAATCTTTACGCTTCAAAGCCAAACTCAACACTCAAATCCAAGCCATTTCCCAAGTGTTGAGACCTTCAAGATTTCAGATTCTCGAACCTCACAGAATACTCTCCACAAGCTTACTACATATTCGTCCAAGTAAAGAAGAATCTGTTAGTTTAGCTGCAAGGTTGTATGTAAGAATGTATGAAAGGTTGTAAGGGTCACGACCCAGAACTCGTGCTTGGCTCAAGTCTAAAGATTGACGAAGGTTGAGGCTGGTACTCAGCCAGTATAAATAAGAGAGAAGTAAGGAATTTCAGATACGACGGTATCTGACATGGATGTAGGGACGTTTCCTGAACCATGCTAAATCGACTGTCTCGATCTCTTTTTCTCTATCTTTTATTTACAGTCGACCTTACAATGTTCAACTAACCTTCATTACATTGCACTTCATTGATATAATCAACCTGCACAAAGATCCAGATCAAAGAAAGAATTTTCTAAGAGGTAGCCAACCTGTCCACCAAACTTCCGCACACAGTTCGGTTTAGTAAGTTCACCAGTTTACTGACTGAGCTGGATAAACCGAGCTGCACTGATAAGCTGAGCTGACAACTCAATAAGATCGATTTTGTTTTTAAAGTCAAAACTGTTAGCAAATTGGTGTATTCCCCCCCATACACCAATAAATACTTATTGGGACCTACACCACCCAACTGAAAGCAGAAACAGATAAGCTGCTTCCCCACCAGCTGTCCAAATTGAAGGTCGCCTCCAAATCTTCCATTGATGGCTTGAATTATGAGTTTGAACAACTCAACCAGCTCGTACACGACTTCACTACGGAGCTCACTCAAACTACATCAAGCTCACTGAAGAAAGAGGAGGAGATGCAAGGGAACATCAACTCCCTCCTGCAGTTCAAGGAGAAGATCAGCACATACCTGTCCTTGATTTCCGATGAGCAAGCCTCCCTCAACACCCTTATTCAAATCTGATTGATGATAATGCCGAAAAGGGGGAAGGGAAAGGCAAACGCGGTGCTTCAAAAGGGAAAGGCAAGGAGAAACAGGTTACTCAACCGCCTCAAGGCAGAGGCACAGGTCGCTCTTACCAACCTATGATACAATCAGAAGCTGCTCCGCCTGTGACAGTTGCCCCTCAACCTGCTGCCTCCAAGATGTCTGCTCAAGAAAAAGCACAGGGTGAATCCACCCTCATCCGACTTATGGTAGAAGCTGGATACACCGCAGAAGACTACGAAAATGAAGGCAAGCAGAAGTTGTTTCTAGAAGACTTGAAGAAACAGAGGGCAAGGGACAAAGCTCGCATGGCAAGCTTCAAAGGGCTTGAAAGCTACAAGGAACAGGTTGATAAGAGAGAACTGTCCAATTGGTTACCAATGGAAGATCAGCTGATATAGGACGAGTTCATCAACCAATTCATCTTGCACCACTACTAGTTGCAGGCTGATGCTCGTTACACTGTTAATACCAAAAACTGCCTTTCACAACTGGCTGCAGACTTTCCCAGATCGCGAATTCATCAAGAGAGTCAGAGCGAAAGCTGCAAAAGACAAGATCACACTCAATCCGCCCAAGAAAGAGACTTTCCGACCTCCCACTGTTTGTGACACCAATACTCCAGACATCAACAAAATCAATACATTTATTAGGAGTGTCGCAGCTCAGTATGGCTGCAAGACCACAAACTGTGACGAGTACAGGTCGATTCGCGATAGCATATATGCAGCTATGGGAACTGTAAGCTCAGACAAGATTGCTGAAGAAAGGTTCAAGACATTGAGGAAGTAACCTAATCGCTTTCATTTATTTTATGTATCAACTCTGTAATATGTGAATATCAATTCGGTTGATACTATAAATGAAAAATGATCATCTTTTGTTCCTGACGACAATCTCTCTTTGTCCAGGCCTTTGCATGTTATGCTTTAAATTTTCTAACATTTATTCTCATGCAGTTGACTGGGCATCAAACCTTTGATCAATATTTTTTTTGTGAAGTTCAAAACTTCTAAGCCAAAATGTAAAGTGTGGGTTTCGGCATTATCAAAAAGGGGGAAATTATTGGGAACCCTTTGAAACTGAGTTTTGATAATGCTATTAGAAACCACACTTAGATATAGGTTTTAAGTGGAACAGGCTGGTCTCCGTGTTTGGATCAGCCAAGCTTAACTCGGACAGGTTGCTCATGTAAAGGTCAAGGTTGGTAGTGCAACCTTGTACCTAATCTACTCAATCTGTCATACTGTTCCATTAGGTAATCTGTCTATGTAACCTGCTCCTACCATACTCAAAGATTTCACACAAAGGTTACAGAAGACCGAAGATAGTTTGAGGTATATAAAGGTCGACCTGTGAAGACCAACCTGAGCTGTGGTTGAGAAACCTGTTCTCACCCAACAACAAGAATTGTGTCAGAGTACGGTACTGCAAATCCTGACACACTTCCAACGGCTCTAATTCAAATGCTTCACTATAAATACCTCAACTCATTCCAGAAAGAAGTTACGGGAAACTCAATACTCAAGCCAAAACGCTGCAAAAATCTCAAGCTAAAAATCATTCAATCAACACTCGAAATCACTAGAGTTCTCCCAAGTGTTGATCTTTGTAGATTTCTGATGTCTCTGGAAACTGTCTTACTAGAACACATCACACACACTCTCACTACCATCACAGTTGATATTCAGTGTAGTTGATTGAGTTGTATTCCTAACTACGATAGCTATTCACAGCTTTCTAGTTTAGATATTAGCGCTAGTTGTTTAGCATTGGTAAGATTGTATGAAAGATTGTATGTAAAGTAAGAAGAGACACGACTCAAGAATCGTGCTAGATTCAGTCTAGAGAAAGACTTGAATTTGGACTGGACCTCCACCAATATTAAAAGGAGCGAATATCTCAAGTTAAGGGATTACAGATTCGACGGGATCTGGCGTGGACGTAGGAGCTGTTTACTCCGAACCACGATAAAAACTCCTCGTGTTTCTCTCTCTTGCTATTTACTTTTACATCTTCACAACCTGCACTACTGTAACCTGTCCTGCATGAGCAGTTGTGTGAACTGAAGTCTTTTGAAAACTGCGTTGAAAACTATTAGCCAACCTTTCACCAAACTTCCGCACGCAGGTTAGTTTTGCAAGCTCAGCAGTTTACTGATTAAGCTGGAAAAACTAAGCTGTTCTGATAAACTGTAGTGACGACTCAGTAAGATCAAATCGTTTTTGAAAAATAAAAATTGTTGGCTAATTGGTGTATTTCCCCCCATACACCAATGAATACTTATCGGGACCTACACAGAGCGCGAACCACCTTTTGATTGATTTCTTTGAAGGTGAGTTCTTTCCCCAGGGAAGCTACAATTGTGATTCCCAGAACTCGAGTCTCGAAAGACTTCATGCTCTCATTGCTCTTCATTGTGAGAGCGTTAAACTCCTGCATCAATACAGAGAGTTTGTTTTCCTTAATTTTCTCTGTGCCCTGTGAGATTAGGGCAAGAGTTTCCCACATCTCCTTCGCCGTTTTGCATTTTATGATTCTTAGGAGATAGGCGTCAGGGATGGTTGACTGGATCACGTTGCGTGCCACCCAATCTAGATTATCAGCTTTGAAGTCGTTAGTCATATATTCTTCTCTAGGCTTAACGACATAGACATCGGTGGAAGTGCTTTCTTCCTCGTCAACAGGGTTGCCGTCTTTGTCGACGGATTTCTCCTTTTCACGGTTCCTCAATAGACATTTCATATTATGATGGGTCCCTTTTTGACAACCTCATGCATGCGGTCATGAAGTGAAGTGAGATAGGACTCCACACGGAAGCTCCACATTGTATAACCCTCGATCGAGAATTGAGGAAGCTGTGCTGAGGAAGACATCTTGAAAAAGAGATTAGAAATATGCAATATGTAGTGAGTGAGGTTTTAATGCAAGTTTGGAAAGATTGGTTCAGGTAGACCTACTATAGCGCTTTCGCGCTACCAGTATTCAGAACAGAGGTCGGTTAGAACCCCTGCTTTGATACCACTTGTTGGTCCCGAAATGCGCTTACACACGTAGAGGGGAGGGGCAAATACGTGTGTAGAGAAGTGGTTAAACTTCTCTTGTGATTTTCAGCTTTGTAGACGAGTAGACGCTTTAAGCTAAGTGAAGCGTTCAAAGCCTCTCGCTCGTGTGATATTGTGTGGAATGTGGTGAGTTCTTAAAGCTTATCTTGCGAATTAAAACCTTGTTAATATTAAGAAGGTGAGTGTGTATATGCGAGTAATCAAAGCAATAAATAACTTAATATAAAAAGACAAACAATTTATAGTAGTTCGGAGCACCTCTCCTACGTCCACTCTATCCTCGACAGGATGAATACCTTCAGTCGGTACTCCTTGTTTTATACTTCCAAGGGGAAGTGATTCAAGGCAAATAACAAACTTGCACTTGAATCCTCAGAGATTTTACTGGCTCTCGAGAAACCTTACAACAACAACACTTTTTCACAAAAGCTCGATAACCTTACAACTCAATCTATTCACTTTAGAATTGGGTTTTGGGTTTTTGGATTTTTGTAAGTATGAGAATCCTTTACAATGAGCTCACAAGTAAGGGATAAGGATTCTCAAGAGTCTAGGCTATGGATATAAGAAATTGAACCTAGAAAGTGAGGTAGTTGCATACTTAAGAAACATGTTCTTAAGGACACACTAAAGTGAAGTGTTTTGGAAGAACTAAGTACTAGAAGGAAATTTGCTTGAGTTCTTGCAAATGTGAATGCTTGAATCATTTGTGCGTGCGTTCTTTTAGTGTGTGTGCAACTCCTTCTATTTATAGTAAGGAACCCTACTTCCCGTTGAGAGAGAAGAGGTTGCGTGTTCCGTAATATTGGACAATTCGGCGTGTCAGCCTGCAAGAGTCAGGAAGGGATGTCCGCCTTTACCTAACTTTGACTTTTTGGACTATAGCCGTTTCCGTTGTGCAATAGTGTGATGACACGTATGCTTCAGTCTGTGAGATGTCAGACATCCAAAGGTTTGAAATTCAAACTTAGATTCTGCGAGTCAAACTTGTCACACTTGCACTTATTGACGCTTTGATTTCAGCTCTATATCAGAGACGCTTTGGGTGAGCTGACTTGAGAGCACT
>CM038120.1:18634097-18766695 GCA_001642375.2 Mentha longifolia | reverse complement strand
ACTCTCTGAGATTCTTCCGTCGCCGCCATTGTTGTTGATGAAGAACTTCCAGCGCCTCTCATTGACGGTGATGGCCTTTCGATTCGAAGACAATGCATAGCAACCGTACGGTGAAGAGGCCAACTCTCATCCGCCGCCAGCCCAGCCTCTGCGCCGCCGGCGCTAACTTCCTCCGTCGTGTCAGCAACCGGAGCCGGAACAGGATACCTTCGATGATGTTAAGGCTCTTCTATGTGGGTTAAGGCGCTAAAAAGGTTGTTGTATCTATTATTCTTTTTGTAATTCGTCATGAATTATTGGATTTCTTTTTCCACTCATTTACCTATACCATTATTCAAGTGATTTTTTATTTTCAATTTGACATGTTCCTCATTGAATTTGTTGTGAGTGTATTGCTTGCGTGTGTGTTTCTCTTTCTGTGTAATTTTCGCTTTTTTATTTATTTATTTATTTTTTTTGTCTATTTTAGGGAAATATGCAGGAGCTGGTGCCCATGTTTTGCTTTCTTTCTTCATGATTTGTGCTTTCTTTTTCTTTTCTTTTTTTTTTTTTTTCATTTTTCATACTTTAAAGTAATCGAATAAATGGAAGAAGAAAAAATGTGTTGACTTTTTTTTTTTTTTTTCTTTAATTTTTGATTCTTGCTTTAGAAAGCCCAATTTCGAGTTCGATTATTGGTACATTGATTTGTTAGATATTTTTGGTGTATTGGAGGATAATGATTTAATTAACTTGGCAAGACATTATCAATATCTTGCCAACTATCTTACTATAAATGACAAGATTTTATCGATAATTTACCAATAATACAAAATCTAATGGTATAAATGTCTTAATTAATTACCTTCTTTATTGTCTTTCACATGACGTTCTTTTGTGGTTATTCTTTATTACATAGCATTTTTTCGATAAAAATTCACCTAATTTATTGCATTGTGCAGGCAAGTAACTACTGATTTCTTACCATCAGTAGGTAAGAAATCATGTAATTTCTTGCCTCGTCTTTTTCGCAGTTAATGGTAGGTACATTACCTCATTTCTTGTCTTATCAAGACAAGAAGTTAACAATTTCTTGTCATCAGTAAGTAAGAGTTTCACCATTCTTGCCATCATTACGTAAGAGCTACAAAATACCAATCATTCGCGCTCTCCCTTTCTTATTTTTTCTTTTCTAGTTCTTTTCATTTTTGCCGAAATTACTTGTGGCAAAATTAAAGCATTTTAATATGTATGCCTTTGGTTTAATAAAATCAGTTATTTTTTATTTTATTTTTTGGCATAGAAATTAAGAAAATTTTCAATTGTTGAATATTGAATTGGTTCATGAGTGATTGATATAGTCATTTTGTGCTTGAAATCGGTTGAATTTATTAATTTCTTGCATTCTCTAACTCTGTTCTCGTAAGACAACTTCTTATCTTCTGTCAATCATTTGGCAAGAATTTGACAAATTAGTTGGTAATAATTCGTCAATCTCTTACCTTCTTTAAATCGTTTGATAACAATTTGACAATTTCTTACCAATTTGACTTCTTAACAATTACTTGACAAGATATAGTCAACTTCTTACCATTTCTTAACTTGTCAAGAAAAGATGTTAATCATTTCTTGTCATCAGTAAGTAAGAGATTCACCATTATTGACATCATTAACTAAGAGCTACAAAATACCAATCATTCTTCATTATTTGCCTTCTTGTATTGTCTTTCACACGAATATCACATAATCTCATATTATTTGCGTACTTTGCATATAATTTGGCAAGACGTTATCGACATCTTGCCAACTATCGTACCATGAATGACAAGATTATATAAATATCTTACCAACTATGCAAATCTGATAGTTATATTCGAAACTCACTTACGTAAATTTCATAAATTTCTTCCCTTCTTAATCAGAAACTCTTTTACAGTAAATTCGAAAAATACGTAAAAAAAAAAAAAAAAAAAAACCTCAAAATGAAACAGATAAAAGGAAAAAGAAAAAAGGGAAAAATTGAAAAAAAATTTTACATAATAGTTAAAAAATAAAAAGAACAAATAAAAAATAAGAAAAAAAAATGAAAAAGAAAAAGAACAAAGAATATAAAAAATAAGAAGAAAGAGTGTGTGTGAGAGGGGTGAGGGAAAAGGGAGGGGGCAAGGTCACGTGTGAGTGGGGTGAGGTGGAGGAAAGAGAATAGATGAGGGAAGGGATAGAGTAGTAAAAGTAAGGGTATAATGCGGATAAATTTAAAAACATGGGTATATTTTGTAGAAATTTAAAAGTGTAAGAAATTTTGTTATGCCACAATAGGTATAATATTTCTCCTAAAATTAACTTATAAATTATTAGAAACAATTGTGGCATTGATATTTGTGAAGCTTTTATCACGTGTATAATTTTATTGGTATTTAAATGGTTGGACTTAAGTACTTATAATTAATTTGTTATTATTTTGAAGTATAACTCCGACCACCGATTAAGCGCTGAGTTTATAAAATCTAAATATTTGTGCATATTAAAACTAAGCCGAAACACATTTTGTATGAATGACTATGCTCCAAGTTTATAATAAGTTTTCCTCAATTAATTGATCATGCTATTAATTGCATGAGTAATATTTTTTTACCCACTGTGGGCATACGGATAAGGTGATAATATTATATTAAGGAAAAAATTAATTAGTATACCCTATAAAAATAAAACCTACAAAAGAAAAAAAAAAAAAAAACTAACCCGTAAAGGAAAAATCGTTGACGTGACACTAACACATCAACCGTGAGCATATTAAATGTGCCCAAAAGGGGGTAGGGGAGCATTTCTCTTAATTGCATACACTCTTACTCCCTCTGTTATTTTTCACTTGTCTCACTTTCCATTTGGGCTGTTTTTTTTACTTGTCTCATTTCCGTTTTTAGCCTAACAAACACCACTTGTATCCCTAACATTACCTTTATCTCTAATTCATCACCACATATTAAATTTTTTATTATATTTCTTAATTTGTGTGCCCAAAATAATGAGCCAAGTCGAAAATAACGGAGGGAGTATCATTTTATGGCTCTAATTATCTTTCCCTTTTTTTCACTCTTACAACTTCTTATAAAACGTTTAATGAGCATTGTACTTGTTGAAGACACTTTCCCTCCAATTTTATAATATCCCAAATATTATTTTATCTTACTTAATTTCTTTTCTTTTTTTATCGGAGCTTATTATAATTATTCAAATGCATTCTACAAATTTTAATTTCTTATTTTCAATTTTAAGAAATAATATGGCAGAAACATAAATCACTTCATAAGAATTGCATTTTGTTGTTTGAAAAAAAAAAACATTACTTCATTTTTAGGAACCATTTTCTTTTTCCATTGCATTAATGGATTTTTGAATAATGAATCCATTAAATATTACTTATTAAAAAATAAATCCATTAAATATTATTAAGAATAATCCTAACATGTTTTTTCAATACCAAAAAAGTATTCCAAACATCAAAACTACAATTCATAATTAATAATACAAACAAAATGAAAATTACAAAAATTACATCTTCTCAAATCTGGTGGGACCAGCAAAGGTGGCGTCTGGGGGTGGGGTTTCGGCAGGGGCCCATAAAAAAAGACCACTACAGAAAAGCAAAAAGAAAATAAGGGTTTGGTGTGCAAATGTTTGCACTGAAGAACCTCCCCATTAACTTGATTGTTCCTTTCCTTTTGCTTTCATTTCACACTATATATGTATCGGTTGTATGGAATAGTCAATAGTTAATGTTGCAAAGAATTGTATAAAATATTAATAAAGGCTACTACTATATAGCTTTCTCTTCTTTTAATTGGGCTTGGCCCACATAATTAATGATTAATGGGCTCGGCCCAATCGAATGGTATAATGGGCTTGACCCTTTAACATACTAATATATCTCGTGAATAGTTAATCGAAAACTAGAATCGAATTAAATTATCGAATATTGAGAAAGTAAATAATTATTGAGTCAAAACCGAAACAAGTGTTTACTTAGTAAATCGATGAATGTTCACTGTTTAGGAATCAAGTGGCTACTTGAATTCATCTTGGAATTTCATATAAAGAAATCCGTTATACATAAGTGAAATTAAATCATCGAGAGTGAATAATTTCTTCTAATTACTTCTAAAGTAGGTAGGAAAATACGGAGCGTTATAAGTACTCAGTGCATCATTATTTGTACCGTATCCTTGGCTGTACAAATTTCCATACCCCTCAAGCACCCCCTGCATTAGCAGCCATATAATTTTTTGTCAGAATCACAAAATTACACTTGCTACGGTTAAATCAAAAGTAGAACAGGACGGATGGAGTATAGGTTAACTGCTCCAGTATTTCTTAGTAATATTAATAATGGAAAAGTTGGGCCATGATTTGAACATGACAGTGAAATATTAACGCGGTCCAAATTTAGGGAAAGGACATCATGCAACGTAAGAAAGATTTGTTTTTCTAATTAAGTGAGTTTAACTTACTCATGGTGCAAGAAGCATCACCGCTGCCGTAGAAAGTGGCATGGGCACGGTCCCATCCGCTGCCGTAAAGGAAGGAAGTGGAAGGAGGAGGAGGAGGAGGAGGAGGAGGTTGTGGAGGGCGTTGGGGTGGGGTTTCCATTGTGATATTCTAGAGAGAGAGAGAGAAGGAGGAGGTGGTGGTGGAGGAGGAGGAGGAGGTAGAGCTTGATTAATACAAAATGTGGAGTGAGAGGGCCTTATTTATACAGAGAAAATGCGTGCTCTGAGTATAAGAAATAATTAAAATATATAATAAGGTGGAAAATGACAAATTAACAGAAATGAAGTCTAGACTGTGTTAACGGCGCCGCCTTTATGACCCCCCGCCCACTTAGCAATTAAAAAAAAAAGGAAAAATCTTGCACAGTGATGAAGGGCGGTTGATTTCAAAGCGCCCACATAGAGGCGACCACGGTTCCGGTTCCCCCAAAGAGGAACCGGAACCGCACCGCCGGTTCCAACGGTTCTGAATCCGATTTCAAACCGTCAGGTTCCGGTTCGAACCGGCCACTTTTTTTTTCTTTTTTTTTTTCTCTTTTTTTTAAAATTTATTTATTCCCTATATGCATACTTCGTTTATATTTGTTTCGAGTTTAATTGTAAGAGTATTATAATCGAAAACTATTAGAGAAATTAAAAATATAACAAATCGAAAACTGATAGAGATGAGAGATTGAGAGTTGAAGGTGTGAAGAAATGGTTTGATATAGGGGGTATTTATAGGTGTAGATTGAAGATGCTCCGGTTTCACGGTTCCCCGGTTCCACCCGGTTCTCCGGTTAGGAACCGGCGGTTCCACTATTTTTTTTCCAATAGATAATATTAATACATAATTAAAAAAATATACTTCATATGATATGGAATTATGGATTGATAATTAAATATGCAAAGTTCATACAAATTTAACATGTTATCATTCTTAATTAGAATGAAAAATTTAAAAATTGACACTTCATCTTATCTTCTTCATGAATTAGATAATTTATTATCTTTATGTAAATTACTAAATTGTAAATTTTGTCATCTTCAATTCATCATTATCATGTGACATTGTTAATTGAATATTTTGTCATTTATATGATTTGGTTTTTTGTTTTAATATTTGAATTTAAAGTTTGAAAACTATCACAAGATTCACAACTCACAAGTGCACAACATCCAACGTCACTAGGCTACTAGTACTATATTTTAACTTTGAATGAATAAACATCACATATGTATGTAGTTTAATTAATTTGTACTTTTTTCAATTTGAATTATAACTTAACAATGAATTATACTTTATAATTTGTACATTAAGAATTCATTAAAATGGATGTATACTAATAAAATGTTAGATCAAATAATTAGTATGACATTTATACACAACATACAAATAAAATATAAAAAAAAATACCGGTTTTCCGGTTTTTTAACCGGAACCGCCGGTTCCCGGTTCCTCAAGAATGGAACCGGAACCGCACCGCCGGTTCCGACGGTTCCGAATCCGGTTCCGAACCGCCGGTTCCGGTTCTGGATCGAAAACCGCCGGTTCCGGTTCGGTTCCACGGTTCCGGTTTTTTTGGCCGGCTCTACGCCCACAACCGTCCCCTCCTAGTCCACGGCCCTTCAATTTTTATTTTTTTAAATTCATTCACATTCCACTTGTCAATGTACCATATAAATTTTATCCTCAAAATATTTAAAACTACCCCTTTAAAAATCATTATGTAAAAATTACTCTTTTAAATGAAGTAATGTAAAAACTACCATTTCAATTATTTTAATGTGTTATGGGTCACACATTTTATGTTTAAAAACTACCACCACAATTCAATTATGGGTGAATGATGAATGTAAGAAGTGATGGCTCACATTTTTTTTTCTTCTTATTATAATTACCATTATGAACAGTATTACTAATAAATTTTTTGCTTTATGCATGCATGCGTGAATGGGCACAATTTGACTATTTTTTTGGTACAAATAATTCATCTCTGATATCACAGACGAAACAGTATTGGTATCATATGCCAACCACACCGAAAACTGAATATATACAATAACTCATACAACGCAAAATTGCAAATAGAATTCAGAAAAAAAAAAAAAAAAAAAAGACCAATTCACCAAAAAAATTGTTTTGAGAAGAAGTAAACAAAGCTGAGCTGAGGAAGAGGAAGAAGAGGAAGAGGAAGTAAACCACATTGCTTCATCGCGTTTCCGAATTATCCAACAATATAGGTAATCGTTTAATATCGAATTTATATGTTTAGCAAGTAGATTATGTGTTTATTTTGGAATTTAATTGAATTTTCATAACATGTCGTATTTATGAAAATGAAATTATATGTCTAGGAATCAGTATATAGATTTATTTTGAAAATTAATTGATTATTATTTGATTTATTAATTGATTTATTTTGAAAATTAATTCCCTTATGTGATTTAATTCAAAATTATTAGAAATTTGTAGTGTTTGTAGCTTTAAAATTTATATTTAGGTTGAGGAAAATAAAAGAAAATTTTGGGCATAGCCGGCCGGTCAATCGGACGCCGGAAAAACCGCCGTCCGGTCACATAATCCGGTCGCCGGAGAAATCACTTTTCCGGCCACGGGATGGACCGGCCGGCTATGCCCAAAAATTTCTCTTTTTTTTCTAAGTATGGATAATTAATCACATGTATTTTGTAATTTTATTATTTCGTTTATTAATTTTTGTTTGAAATTAATTGATTATTATTTTGTTTAAATTAATTCCCTTATGTGATTTAATTCGAAATTATTAGAAATTTGTAGTGTTTGTAACTTTGAAATTTATATTTATGTTGAGGAAAATAAAAGAAAATTTTGGGCATAGCCGGCCGGTCAATCGGACGCCGGAAAACCGCCGTCCGGTCACGTATTCCGGTCGCCGGAGAAATCACTTTTCCGGCCACGGGATGGACCGGCCAGCTATGCCCAAAAATTTCTCTTTTTTTTCTAAGTATGGATAATTAATCACATGTATTTTTTAATTTTATTATTTCATTTATTAATTTTTGTTTGAAAGTAATTGATTATTATTTTGTTTAAATTAATTCTCTTATGTGATTTAATTCGAAATTATTAGAAATTTGTAGTTTTTGTAACTTTAAAATTTATATTTATGTTGAGGAAAATAAAAGAAATTTTTGGCATAGCCGGCCGGTCAATCGGACGCCGGGAAACCGCCGTCCGGTCACGTATTCCTGTCGCCGGAAAAATCACTTTTTCGGTCACGGGATGGACCGGCCGGCTATGCCCAAAAATTTCTCTTTTTTTCTTAGTATGGATAATTAATCACATGTATTTTGTAATTTTATTATTTCGTTTATTAATTTTGTTCGAAATTAATTGATTATTATTTTGTTTAAATTAATTCCCTTATGTGATGGATTAAATCAGTATATACTTGTGATGTTCCTAACGAAAATAGTATATATTTATGTGTTTAATTTATTGATTTTATATTTATTTGTAATTTTTATTAATTAAGTTGTAATTATTTGACTACAGATGACTGAGATCTACGTCAATGTTAAATACGGGGGTATCTGAGATGATTCTAGTTATCAAGGCGGCGATGAGGTCAATATCTTATTATCAGTATCTTATGAGATAACAATTTACAACTTGAGATACCTCATATCTCATTATTACAACCCGGCGGGCTCCGATTTCGATCTTTTTTATATAAGGAAGAGCAACCGCGGACATAATGCGATTTCACATTTGATGAGTGATGATACATTACAAGAATTATGCAATGGTTTTATACCAACAATATCTGTGAAGACGAAAGACGGAGCATCCTCTTCACATGCCGGGGCATCATCTGCATACGTCGAGACATCCTCTCCATATGTCTCTACCTTCGATCAGTCGCAGGCGTACGGTGGGTCAAATGATTTTTTCAGCCAGGGCACCGACGATTGGCGGGCATACTTGGATGAAGTCGGGAGGGTTGTTGCTTCTAGCAACTGGGTAGGGGACGAGTATCTCGGCTTAAGCAACAACGTCCCGGAAATAGCTAACATTCCAGACCTCAATGAAGAGGTCGAGCACGACGAAGAGCAAATACATGACGAAGATTACGTCCCGGAACCTGAACATGACTCGGAGACCTTGGAGAGCGAGGGCGAGACCAATCTATACCATGATGGTAGGCAGCTGAACAAGGCTTTATTCGCGGAGTGGACCGTTTGGATACAGGAGGAAGGGGGTATGCAGAAACTCCTTGGGATGATGTTCCCAAATCCTGGTCAGGGTGAAGAGGAGTATGATTCGGACACGGAGCACATGAGTAATTGGCTTGTCCCGATAGTCCCTGCCCGGCCCCGTGATTCACTAGTGTATCACGATGATCTCTTGAATGTTGATGAGCTGTCGAGGACCTTAGTTTTCTTCTCCAAGGATGAAATCTGGATCGCAGTGGGTTTATGGCATTTGAACAGGAGGAAAGAATACTATGTCGCTAAATCAGATAAGACAAGAATGGTTATGGTATGCAAATTATCCGGAGATTGCCCCTTCAGACTTTATCTCACTAGCGAAGGCAGGCCTTGGACTGTTAACATATTTGACGAGAAGCACACATGCGATGAGGTAGGTCTAACAGATACCACTCATGTGAGGAAGATCCACGCGTTGGTGATCGGTTCAATTTTTGCGAAAAGATTGCTCCGTGATGCGGAAATAATAAAGCCCTGTATTATTCACAACGAGCTCAAATCCGAGTTCGGCATCGATGCCAACTACGATGTGTGCTTGAAGGGACGGAATGCCGCCATCGAGATGGTATACGGCAAACACAAGGATTCCTTCAACGATCTACTCAATTACCTTTACATGCTGAGGCTCACTAATCTGGAGACGATCACCCAGCACGAGATTAGCCAGGATGGCCGGTTCAAACCCTGGCATCACCTCGTAAGCCCAGATCATCAGTGCCCATGCCGGCCCATAAATATGATATTTCTTAGACCGGACCTGAAATGTCCTCAAGTAGTACTGCAAGGTCTTGTAGGACTACGCACCCTAAGGAAAAGAATTGAACTCATCAGTGTCGTCGATCAACTCCCACAACCACTGGTGGGGTGGAGTCTGCCCGTCATGACCGAGGATAAAACAGTTGGCCATCAACAAGTTCGCCAGCTTCAATCGAAGTTGCCCGTCTGGATCATTCTTGGACGTGAGTGTTCCCAAATAGGAGTGCAACAGTGCCGCCTTCTGACCATGGCCGCCACAGACGTCTTGAAAAAAACAGGATGCCCTTGGCTCCCTCTGAATCCTAGGATCAAAATCGGTAGGGCCAAATCTCAACCCCGTGATCAGAGCGTGGTCCTAAACGGTGTACTCTATGTACTGACCCCTAATGTGGAACCAAATTCCCACCTCCGTCACGACAGCTCGAGATAACACGGAGTGGAGCAAGGGTTTACTGTTCTGCTCCGGCTCCCAATCGAGTAAATGTCCGAAAGGTCCCAACTGAAACTCATCGACCAATTCACCACCTCGATATGCCTCGCTCAGTGCCAACTTTATATCTTCCAAGAGTTTAATCCTATAATAGTTGCTGACATCAAATCTCCGGTTGATCAAATTGCTTCGACGGTACCATGGCGCAGGAGAATCCTGTAAAAAAAAATAAAATAAATTAACCAACTAATTATTTACATAAGGGAATTAATTTAAATAAAATAATAATAAATTATTTTCAAAAAAAATTAATTAACGACTTAATAAAATTATAAAAAACATGTGATTAATTATACATACTTAGAAAAAATAGGGAAATTTTCGAGCATAGCCGGCCGGTCATTCGGCTTGCCGGAAAAGTGATTTTTCCGGCGACCGGAATAGACGACCGGACGGCGGTTTTCCGGTGTCCGATTGACCGGCCGACTATGCCCAAAATTTCCAATTTTTTTTCTCAACCTAAATATAAATTTTAACATTACAAACACTACACATTTTTAATAAATTCGAATTAAATCACATAAGGGAATTAATTTAAATAAAATAACAATCAATTATTTTCAAAAAAAATTAATTAACGACTTAATAAAATTATAAAATACATGTGCTTAGTTATACATACTAAGAAAAAATAGGGAAATTTTCGGGCATAGCCGCCCAGTCATTTGGATTGCCGGAAAAGTTACTTTCCCGGCGATCGGAATATACAACCGGACAACCGTTTTCCGGCGTCCGATTGACCGACCGACTATGCCCAAAATTTTCAGTTTTTTTTCAACCTAAATATAAATTTTAACATTACAAAAACACTACACATTTCTAATAAATTCGAATTAAATCACATAAGGGAATTAATTTAAATAAAATAATAATCAATTATTTTCAAATAAAATTAATTAACGACTTAATAAAATTATAAAAAACATGTGCTTAATTATACAAACTAAGAAAAAATAGGGAAATTTTCGGGTTTAACCGGCCGGTCATTCGGATTGCCAGAAAAGTGATTTTCCTGGCGACCGGAATATACGACCGGACGGCGGTTTTCCGGCGTCCAATTGACCGGCCGACTATGCCCAAAATTTTCATTTTTTTTTTCTCAAGCTAAATATAAATTTTAACATTACAAACACTACACATTTCTAATAAATTCGAATTAAATCACATAAGAGAATTAATTTAAATAAAATAATAATCAATTATTTTCATAAAAAAAATTAATTAACGACTTAATAAAATTATAAAAAACATGTGCTTAGTTATACATACTAAGAAAAAATAGGGAAATTTTCGAGCATAGCCGACCGGTCATTCGGATTGCCGGAAAAGTGATTTTTCCGGCGACCGGAATATACGACCGGGCGGCGGTTTTCCGGCGTCCGATTGACCGGTTGACTATGCCCAAAATTTTATTTTTTTTCCTCAACCTAAATATAAATTTTAACATTACAAACACTACAAATTTTTAATAATTTCGAATTAAATCACATAAGGGAATTAATTTAAACAAAATAATAATCAATTAATTTCAAACAAAAATCAATAAACTACTTAATAAAATTATAAAAACCATGTGATTAATTATACATACTAAAAAAATAGGGAAATTTTCGGGCATAGCCGGCCGGTCATTCTGATTGCCGGAAAAGTGATTTTTCCGGCGACCGGAATATACGACCGGACGGCTATTTTCCGGCGTCCGATTGACCGGCCGACTATGCCCAAAATTTTTATTTTTTTTCCCAACCTAAATATAAATTTTAACATTACAAACACTACAAATTTCTAATAATTTCGAATTAAATCACATAAGAGAATTAATTTAAACAAAATAATAATCAATTAATTTCAAACAAAAATCAATAAACTACTTAATTTCTAATTAAATCATAACAAATAATACAATTCAAATTCATAACAAAAAATTAATACTACATTCGCCGGAAAACATACCGATATTCGTCGTGGTATTACTTCGACGGAGATTCCCGATTCGTTTTCCGGCAAGACAAAGTGGTCTCCGTTGATTACGTATTGTGACCCTATTACGCCGGTGAGGTTGTATGCTTGAGCCGGTGTTGTTAGTTGCTCGTTGCTAGGCTCGGTTGGGAGAGTAGGGAGAAGAGAGTGTAGGTGGAGAGTGTTAGGATTTCTTGAGGGAGAAGAAAGGGAGAATAGAGTGCTGGTGGGGGAGAGTGTTAAGGATTTTTTGAGAGAGAAGAGAGTGCCGGTTGGGAGATTAGAGTGTGTAGAGTGTGGGGTGGTGGAGTTGGGAGGGAGTGTTCATGCGTAGGTTTAGTATGGAGTCGGGGGGGGGGGGGGGTATATTAGGGTTTAGGAGGGAGGGGAATATTAGACAAAAGGAAAAAACAAAACAAAAATTAAAAAATTCGTCCCCCCTGTGAGACATGTGTCTCTATATACATTAATCAAAAAATTCGTCCGACATTTGACCCCCTTTCCCGAGTTCAATGCCCACCTGTGAGTTGTGGTGAAGAAAGTGGGCCCCACAAAAAAAAAATCAAAATAACTAACCGAGACAGAGATTCGTTCCTCGGGGGCGAGAATTGCTGAATTCAATTGTGGGCCCTACCTATTTTTTTTAATTCTTAAGGGCAATTTTAACATTAGTTGTATTAGGAGGGCAATTTTTACAATACCTTTTTTAAAAGGGTAGAAAACCCTAAGCGCCCAATTTTATCTTGATATTAAGATAAAATCATAGTATTATCTTTTGAATACTATATAAAATAAAAAATAAAAATTATACCAAAATTCATATTTATCTTGATATTAAGATAAAATCATAGTATTATCTTGGCATACTTATTCACAAATTATAAATCACTTCTTATTCTCTTTTCTTTCACATATCATATCTAATTTTTTTTGTTCATCTTTTCATTGGATCCCAATAATTCCTACTCAAATTATCAAGATTTCCTCACCTCTCAAGGTTATTATCCTAACCTTAACAATATCAAAAAATCTGAATAATTCCAAAAATGAATGAATGATTATATTATTATAAAAAAATTAATTAAATAATAATATATAAAAATTAATTTAATAATATAAAGGTGAGAAGGTTAGGTTGAGAATGAGATCAGTGATAAACCTATAAAAATAGAAATGGTTGGGTGGAAGGAATAATAAATTTATAGAAGAGAGAGAAATGAATTTAATAATATCAAGATGGAAAGGTTGGATTGGGAAGGAGGTTGCTGATAAACATAGGCTTAAAGCCACAAGAAGTGAATCAAAATCCAATATATGTGAATTTTAGGTAACATAACAAAACCAAGAAGCACATGCACTTGTTCCAACTTGAACTACCAATTGCTTAAGACAAAAACTTGGGTGAGGTCGGCCACATAGTGTGGCCGGGTCAAAGTGTCAATTTTTATACAGAAAAATATTAATTTATACGAAAAAGTGTCAATCTTTAACATAATTATTTACGAATAAAATGTCAATATTTAAAAGTGTCAATTTTTATATAGAAGAGTGCTAATCTATACGAATAAAAGTGTCAATATTTTAGCCGGCCGCACGGTGCCTCTGGTTGACCCAAGTGTGTCCCATTGCTTAATCTCATTTCCATCTCGTTGACCCTACACTCACATGCATTTTTATAACTGTTTTTTTTTCTTCTTCTTCTTTTTCTTGAATTTTCGCCCACCTTTAATTTTCTCTTGAATTGTCGATTCATTAAATGTAGGGATACACATAGCGTGTGGTTTTTATTATAAATTATTACGAAATTTATTGTCATGTTTTGAGTAATTTGGCACCAGAAATTACGCCTCCCTGGTTATGTGGGATATATTTAGAATATTGGCAATACTTCTTTTAATTGAACTAGCAAATATAACGTGTATCACGTGCAACTTCTATTTTAAATTGTGTAAATTCTATTTTTAATTATTTTTTTATAATTTTTTCACTAATCCTGAAGAATGTGAAAAATAAAACTACTCTTGACTTGTTGTTAGTATTCATATAAGAAAAATATGTGCAAAGTACTTACTTCATTCCTTATAAACCAAATAACTATATATTCTAAGAACGATGAAGTATAATTGAGACGTTTAAACATACAACTCTTTGAATGGATAATCAAGTCACGAAGTATATGTTATAATTAGATAGATTATTTATTTTCTCAACTTTAAAACACGACAAAGTTAAATTTTTGTTTTACTTTTGTCAACCAGTTTCCTTAATTTATGTCATATCTCAAAGTACACAATTTAATTTCTTTTTTCTCACAAAATATCTAAATACAATCTAATTTCAATAATTTCAATTCTAGTATCTAACCACTTTCTTATAAGATGCATTAAATTTTTTTTAAATAAACTTTAATATCTTGATTTTGCCGAGGAGACAGGGATTTTGATAATAAGTATCTCACCAATATTCTAATATGCTAAATTAGCTAATCATAATACTATTTTTTTTACTTAATATTTAGCTTTAGTTATTCAATCATTATATAATCACAAATCCAATCATAATATTGGTCATTCAAAATCAGAATTCCAACATCTAGTGCATAAAATATACGAAGTATATACTTAAGTAGTTAACTAAAATAACTTAATAATAAATAATAAATCTAACAAATAAATTAAATTGAAACAAGGCAATCCGAAGAAAAATGTCTAATTGAGCAACTATATTTTACATTTTCTTTCTTGTTGCTAAAGCAAATTTAATATTGTAGAGAGTTGGGAGTATTCATAGTTCATATCTATATGTTTAATATATACTTACCATCTATAAAAAAAATTAAATTAAACTAAAATAATAAATGAGGTAAATAACATGCTTAAATTTAGACACATATACACTATATTTATATATATAATATAGCATTACATAATTGTCCTTAAATTTAAAATACTACAAGTATATAATAGATAATATACATTAAGTACTCAAGGCTCTTTTTTTATAAGTATAGATATTGGCTCTATTTTGACTCTTCATGATTTGAGGCTTGTAAAACCAGCAAGGTTTGAGCGTTGCGGTTCGAATCCTTTATTGTGATTCTGTGTTGACATTTCATATTGCATCAATGAAACCAGTAATGTAACGCCCCGTATTTTATTTAACTAGTTAGCTAATTACTATTGATTGATTGTAACTAATCAATCACAATAGTGAAGATATTATTATCAACTTTTAGTATCCGAGGTTCTAGAACAATTGCTTAGAGAGTAATAACTGAATCGAGCAGCGACTCAACTCTTATAATTAAGTCCTTCGACTGATCAATTGAGTAGTAATGATAGAATCAAGTAGCAACTAGATTTCTATATTATTTAGTTTTCAATAAATAATTAGAATTTGAATAAACGAATTGTTATTATTCTTGATCACAATTGCTAAATGATGATCGAGTAAGCTCGAGTAAGAGATGGTCGTCGACTTCTCAATTTTATTTAATTGGGCCAAGGCCCAATTGATTTATTAGATCGGACCAAGGTCCAAGTAATCACGAATTGGGCCAAGCCCATAATTAGTACAAAATATATATATATATATATATATATATATATATATATATATATATATATATATATATATATATATATTCTTCTTATTGAATCAAGAAAGGTAATATAATAAAATAGCTAATCCTCTAACTCTTTATTAAAGTACAAGAGTTACATATGGTAACAGGGATCAAATCCAATTATCCAGAATCAAATTCACTAGTACAAACGTGAATGCCAAGAAGCACAATGGATACAAAATTCCTTAAGTTTAGCTTCTAAAACTGGAAAGAATTCAGCCCTAGGAGACTGAAACAGAAAAGCAAACGCAGCCCCATTAACCATTCCTTATATCTGTAAACAAGAAGCAAACTGAAGGAAGAAAGTCCGCCTTTAAACAACATAAAAAAATAGAGATTCAAATTCTGGGAAATAAGACAAATACCTATGGCTAAATGGAGAAAGATGTCAGCTCTTGGGAGAAGCCTATCACAACTTCAGAGGAGCAGCTTCATGCGGTTTTGATACCTGCAAAAGAGAGGAAGAGCAGCCAATAAAGCAATAAGGGAAGAGAACCAAGGTCTGCAATTAGGGACAAATAAAATCTGCATGCAATCCTCAAAGAGAGAACAAAACAAACACAAAAATAGGCACTCTAGAAAGACTACAACCATGCAGCCTAAGTCAACATGCCATATAAGTTTGGAACTAAGAACCCCAGCCCTATCTCACTACCTTTCTTCGCCATTCAGATTCACACCACCTCAAGCACCAAAACTTAGAACACCATAGAGAGAAGAAGACCAAGAGAAGCAACTAGGAAGAGAGGGGAAGGGAGAGCTAGCAACCACAACCCCTCATCTTCAAGGTAATTGCATCAACCTTCTAAACACCGAAACTCCAAGCATGATTTAGATAAATACTAGTCTAAGAACAAACATGTTATTCCTCTTTCCCCTCCTAAGAAACAAACCTAGTTTCATGTATGCAATGAAGAAACCATCAACCAAGCATGCCACTGTTCAACAAGACCACCATGTTCCCCATTTCTGATATTTAACAGTGGAACTAAAGACCAAGAACACAGCAAACCAAACCCATAAATTGCTTAGTACATTCACTATTATGGTTACTAGGAAACACTACTGTGAAAAACTTAAATAGAAACTGAGCCTAGGGTAGTGAGTCTATATACGCGAGCACATTCGTACTGTAAAACTTTAAGGTTTCTCTTTATAAAAGAAACTTAGCTTAGTCGAAGCTTTATCAAGGCTCAAAAACGTGAACGGAGGCAGAAAGGCTGCTCGGAAGAGAGCAAGCTACGACATCATCGTCATCGCCAGTACCTGCAGCAGAGAACACGAATCAGTGAACTACTGTTAAATAAATAAATAAATAGTAATCCAACCACCCCGACAAATAACTCGAATCAAAGTCGAGAGAGGAAGAGAAGGAAGCAGCGACGGCCGAGGTCATCGCTGGCGTAGGCGACCTCGCCGCCACTGAAATCAAGTAACAAGAACGAGAGGAAATGTCGCCTAGTTCAAGAGAACTAGGGATTTTAGTGTTTGCGTCTCGAGGAGCACGACCAGAACGGGAGTTACGTCGGCCACCGATGAGGACCAAGTACATACGCACGCGGTTCGAGATCACGCGACACCTCTACAGCCGGCGCCGTCTTACCGCAGTGTCGGAACGCCGTCCATGAGGCCAGAACTGGTGTCCCTTGCCGGAGATTCGATCAAAGCTAGGAATCCCCAAAAATTAATTAGGGTTCTCAATTGGTGAACCCAACCAGTGGCAGGAAGAGAAGGGAGCGACAGGGCGACAACACGCGAGAACGATGACGGCACGGGAACAACGCCGGTAGTCAATTCCCAACTGGAATAAGCTAGAGGAGAGAATCAGTGAAGAAATACAGAGGAGCAGAAGTCGAGAGAAAAGACGGGGAGTTAGCGTGAATGAAGAAAAGGGAAATGAAGTTTGGATATTTTTTTCTTTTCTTTGTTTTGTGACCGGGTCGGGTCGACTCATGGGTCGGGTTAAACCCGTGAGTCCGGGCTGGAGCCACAGTTGGGCCGAGCTGTCCTTTAATCAGGCCAGAGCCCATTTACCCAATTACGAGCCCAACTCCCTAGATAATTATGAAACGAGGCGCGATTAATTAAGTCGTATTCCACTCCTGATTAAATTCCGATATTTATAAATGAATTATTTTGTGATTTAAAATAACTAACTTTAGATAAGTTAATTAAACCGGAGTCAATAATTTAGATTAATTCATTAAGCAAATCAATCACGCAATTAATATTAAATAACCTAGTTTCACAATAAATCAAAGATTGATTTATTAATAAACTTATATGAACCGTTCACGTAACGGGACTCAATTCGAGCCTATATAACAGTAACCACGTTACTGGATTTAGAATAACCTCCGATCAGCATTTAAGACTAAAATCTTAGATATTATTTCATTCATTAGCATGCGAATCTTACCTCGATTTTTAATCGAAGGGTACGCGAAGGAAGGACGGTAGCTGAAGCAGAGATCAGACCTCGTAGCAATTGAGAAGAGCAACGAGGTGGGCTTTCTATAAAATCAAGCATGTTTTATTAGATTCAGTAGTTCTTCTAAAGCATTGTCATGCCATAAATGTTTTCGGTTTTTGTATGATGCCTATCTGTTAAATGGCGAAATGCCAATTCATAAATCGAATTCGGGTCCTTGAATGATCAGCTATTATTCATGGACTAGTGTACACATTGATCGGTCATTCAGATAGTGACCGATCAGGTGACCGAGTGAGGTGGCCAACTCTTCGGGCACAACAAACTCAGATATGGTAGATTACTACAGAACTTAGTCTGCGCAGACACTTTTTAGATAACTCGATTTAAGTGAACATAGATCTTTCATAAAACCCTATGTTTCACTATGAATGGCTTGATAATAAAGATGTTTTGGGCATGTGTCCACTGAGTACTCCGTACTCACGCCCTGTACATTATTTCCAATGTGCAGGTTGAGCTGGATGACTGAAGAGTGATCAGCGATGTTTTTGTCGAAGATTAGCGATTAGTATAGTTGATTGAACACTCTTGGTAATACGTGTCTCCATACACGTATTTCCACACATTTCCGCTGCGTACACTCTAATGTTCTAAATTCATCTTCAATATGGTTGTAAACTAAGTCAGAATCATGACAAGTCAAAACGTACTACTATGCCACTTATCGATGTTTGCTTTATAACTTGTTAGCGTCAAACCTCATATTTCACTTCCTTTTCTTTATTATTCGTTAATCCCACCGTAGTCACGAATCACCGAGCTTTGCTATCGATTAGTAAAGTGCGGTCGTGACAGAGTGGTATCAGAGCCAGGTTCTGCTCTGAAACCCAAGAGTCTTCTTCAAAGTATAGTCTAGACTTGAATCGCTAGACTAAATAGAGTCCTTCGAGAAAAGCTCGGCACTCCAACTCATCACGCTCAACGAGGAAGTGAGGAAAATGCTTTCTTCAATTAATTAAAAAAATTGAATTTCTTTCGCAAGAACTTAGCCGAAACTAGTTCTTAGATCACTTAGAAAGAAAAGTGAACTTCTTAGAGAACATAGTGCTTTAGACACGTGCTTCGAGGAAGTAAGTCTAAACTAAGATTGGAACGAAGTTCCTCTCTTCTCCAGGCAAGCAAGGAAGAAGATGAACAGCAAGGCAAGATAGCAGAAGACTAGATACAAGAAGCAACATGAGAATCGGGACGCTTTCGTCAAACGTTATAGTTTCCCAAGAAAAACCGTTACACTAGGCTGCTAATGCCTTTAAAATTTAGCATACAAGTTGAAATTAGAAACACGAACTTTGTGGCAACATAAAAATAAGTCCACCTCATTTAAACATGTTACCGCATGTTTGATAAAAGAAGAACTAACGAACGAAGTACTATGGAACTAAAGGATAGATATACGTTAAGCACGTAGATATAGAAGTTCTTACTATCGCCTTCGTATCCCTTTCGTTATCAGAACTGATTAGGATCATGTTTTGTGTAGGATGGCGGGACGGATGTTTACGCATAGGAGGCCGCTTCGCCTGGGAGCCACACCAGATGAGGTGATTCGTTACTACCGCTCCTACCAGATGTGCCACGGTGACAACGTGGGCCAGTTCTTGGCCACCTATCACCGACTTTGGGCCCGCGCCCACACACATGGGGTTGGAGAGATCGAGGGCATCCGTCGACTGGTGCCACTACTGCCTGCCAACTGGCAGGGATGGGCTGAGCACTTAGCCCAGGCACACACCCCGAGGCACCCGGATCGTCTCGAGGATGTAGGTGACTACTACGGCTTCATGACGACACTACAGACGACTTTCACTCGCCACGGTGCGCCACTGCGAGAGGTACCTGCGGTTGGTAGGGCGCCCGCATCGCCACTTGAGGCACCATTGCCCGAGGTTCCCCCACTGCCGAGCTCACCGCCACCCGAGCTCCCGCCGCAGCCGACGTCGCCTCCACCCCTAGCTGTTTTACCTACGTCACCCGTCTTGGGACGACGAGAGAGAGATGAGTCTGACGAGGAGATGGAGCCTCCTCATACTCGAGCGAGGATCACCCCGGAGCAGCGGGACTGGGCTACCTCATCTGGAGGTAGTAGCTCCATCGATTCAGCTGCCATGGATCGTTCAGTTGGGCTCTTGCGAGCACTGCCCCTCAGAGATGGCGATCGCGGGAAGGCCCCGATTGTGATTAGTGACAGCCCGGGGGAGGAGCGAGGGGACCGAGAGGAGGAATGGCATCGATGCCACGAGGAGCTGAGCCGCGTGATCTCGGATGCAAGGCACAGCTTTGGCAGGGATGACGAGCACCTTAGGCGAGTATCTGAGGATTTCGAGCGCTTCGTGAGTCAGCAGGAGCATGAGCACCGTTTGGAGCAGATAGACGAGGACCATGGGCGCCGTATGAGGCTGATTGAGGAGTTAGACCGTCCACTACCAGAGGTAGGACGGGCAGAAGAACGACGTCGACAGTTCGATATGGCAAGAGGCATCCTTAGGGAGATCGATCTGGTGAGATCTCGAGACTCGGAGTTGGATTGGAGGATGGAGGCCTTCCATCAGGAGACTGAGGAGATTCAGAGACGCATGGCGGAGTACCGTGCTAGGTACGAGCGTTCGCGTCAGTACATGGAGAGCCTCCGACAGCCAGGGAGTAGTTGGACAGCCCTAGTCCGATAGCAGGCCGATCTAGCTCGAGCGGACGGGGAGCACGTCCGACGTGTTGTTGAGTTTGAGAGACTGAGGCTACCCGAGCCCGAGCCTGCGCCAGGAGCCGGAGCGGGAGTAGGGGTAGAGGACCCCGATGAGCCGGATTCTAGTGATGATGAGGAGGATCCCGAGGAGGACCCTGAGGAGGATGATGAGGATGACGGTCAGGACGCCCCTATGGCGGGGGTATTTGAGTTCGGAGCAGGCATCGAGGATGATGAGGATGATGGGATAGGTCTTTAGTTCCACTTGGGAGATGATGAGGACCCTCAGGACTTCGGCCTCCACGATGACGAGGACGACCTCGAGAACGAGGTGGATTACGGCTCGGACCACAACACCATAGATTCCGAGTGACCGACCCTCGTACCCTTTTGTAGTGGTTGAGAACGGCGCTTAGTAGACCGTACTCACCCTATTTTCTTATATTCCAGTATTATGTATCTAGACGAAAATGATTAGATCGTTTCATAGTATCGTAGCTATGTTCAGCTAGTACGGATGTTAGATACTCCGTGACTAAGTACCTGAGGTGATGTCACATAGCTGGTAACATCATGTTGTGTACTTAGACAGTGAAACTTTTTGTCGATGTACTTAAGACCCATTTCGGGCAATTTTCTCTTATCTATATATGATGCATATTATAGTTCAGTCCTTCGTATATGAAATAAATTAAAAATATTTTCCCACCTTATCAAACGATAATTATGAACTAAGAGAATAACTATATTATAATCGCATAGAACACATAAGGACGAATGTTATATGTCTATATACAAGTATATCTGCGTATGCAAACCTTGGGTTGAGGCAAGCCTCAAAGAAGTTAGAACTTAACCATTGTTAATTCAGCAGGATGCCACCAAGGAGAGCACCTGGACGTCCCAGGAGGGCACTAGTAGCTGAATCAGTAAACCATGAACAAGACCACTAGGGAAATAACAACCCACCACCACCACCTCCACCCGAGAGGAGGATCGAGGAGATATTCCTTAGGCAGAATCCACCCGTGTTCAATGGCATCGGAGACCCAGCCGAGGCAGAAATCTGGGTATGAGCCATGGAACGGATATTCAACTTCCTACACTGCACTGACCAGGAACGCTTAACCTGCGTATCCTTCCAGTTGTCGGGATCAGCTGACTTCTGGTGGGAGGCACGAAGGAAGACCATGACCCCCGAACAACTTGAGAACCTCACGTGGGACCAGTTTAAGACTGGAATTTACGACAAATACATTCCAAAAAGTTACCGAAAGAAGAAGGAAAATGAGTTCTATAGTCTGAAACAAGGAAAAATGTATGTGACTGAGTACGACAGGGTGTTCTGTGACATGTCTCGCTTCGCGCTGGATCAGGTAGACACCGGCGAAAAGATGGCTGAGAAATTCTGTGCCGGTCTGAGGCACGAGATCAGAATGGCGCTTGCAAGCCATGGCGGACTGTCATACACTGAGTCTCTTGGAAGAGCACTGGACATCGAGGCAGCGATGCCTGGCGACAAGCCTGCATCTGCTCCAACGCCAGTACCCACTCACTCTCAGCCACAGCATGACAAAGGAAAACGGAAGTGGGATAATAATCACGGAAATCGAGGTGGGAAGAAACCGTGGCAAGGACAACCACGCCCTCAAAACTCTGAAAAGCAAACTGCGCCGACTCCGACCGGGAACTTCCCAACCAGATACGCCCAATGCCCCAAGTGCAACAGAAGACATGAGGGAGTCTGTAGGGCGGGGAGCGACAGTTGCTATTCATGTGGACAGAAAGGACATTTTGCGAATAACTGCCCCAAGAAGCAGGAGGGAACGACCTCGAAGTCGGGTCAACCTAGCCAGAACCAACAACTTCGAGCTATGCAAGTTCAGCAAGGACCGCAACAGCAACAACTCCCACCGCCTCCCCCACTTCCACCGCAACACCAACAGTTCCGGCAGCATGTGCAACAACAGAATGCAAGGGTTAATGCAATGAAGCAGAAGCAGCCCCCTAAGAATCAAGGAAATCAGGGAAACCTGGCAGGTATGGGCATACTCTATGACATACCTGTAATTGTTTTATTTGATACGGGTGCTTCGCATTCATTCATCGCAAAAGCATGCGTAGAATACCTAAGTCTGAGAACGGAACCAATAGGGACGGATAGGCGAATTACATCGCCTGTAGGAGGGAACATCACTCTTACACACCGTTGCTCAAACTTAGAACTGAACCTAGGATCACACAAACTCCTAGCAAATAATCTGAGCGTCTTACCAATGAAAGATGTAGACATGATCCTAGGGATGGATTGGCTAGCCGAAAACTACGCCACCATCCTCTGCAAGGAAAGACAGATTTCCTTTAGAATGCCGGGTAAGGAACCGACAACTTTCCACGGAATTGCTTTAAATAGATGAAAATCGGTGATTTCCGCCATCCAAGCAGCAACCTTGATAAGAAAAGGGAACCCAGCGTACCTCGTTTACCTGAATGAGGAACCCAAGGACGAGGAGGGGAAGAAGATCGAAGAGGTTGAAATCGTTCGTAAATTTCCCGATGTTTTTCCGGACGTACTACCAGGACTACCACCTGATAGGAAGATAGAGTTTACCATCGATTTGGAACCTGGATCAGCCCCGATATCCAAGGCACCATACCGAATGGCACCAAAAGAACTGGAGGAACTAAAAGTACAACTCCAAGAGCTTCTGGACCTAGGTTTCATCAGACCTAGTGTGTCACCATGGGGAACACCAGTACTGTTTGTAAAGAAGAAGGACGGCTCCATGAGGATGTGTATAGATTATCGAGAACTGAACAAGCTAACCCTTAAGAATAAGTATCCATTACCAAGGATCGATGATCTGTTTGACCAACTTAAGGGAGCGAGTGTCTTTTCAAAGGTAGATCTTAGATCAGGATACCATCAATTGAAGATCCGACCGGAGGATATACCCAAGACGGCATTCCGAACTAGATATGGACATTATGAGTTCGTAGTTGTACCATTTGGGTTCACGAATGCGCCAGCGGTATTCATGGATCTCATGAATCGGGTTTTCCACCCGTACTTAGACAAATTTGTCTTAGTTTTCATAGATGACGTCCTGATTTACTCAAAGAGCAAACAAGAACATGAGGACCACCTGAAGACAGTATTAGGAACTCTGAGAATAGAGAAACTCTACGCCAAGTTCAGCAAGTGTGAGTTTTGGCTAGAAGAAGTAGCATTTTTGGGTCATATTGTGTCAGCTGAAGGAATTAAAGTGGACCCCGCAAAAGTCGAGGCAGTTCAGAATTGGAAATCCCCATCCACACCAAACGAAATCCGAAGTTTCTTAGGATTAGCTGGCTACTATCGAAGATTCATAGAAGGATTTTCTAAGATAGCCAGGCTAATGACACAGCTCCTAAGGAAAGGGATCAAGTACACATGGACACCGGAATGCGAGTCAAACTTTCAACAGTTGAAGGAGAAACTGACTACCGCCCCAATTCTGGCAGTCCCAGACCCGGACAAGGAATATATCGTTTACACAGATGCTTCCAAGAATGGGCTAGGATGTGTTCTAATGCAAGAAGGGAAGGTGATAGCTTATGCTTCACGACAGCTTAGACCACACGAGCTCAACTACCCAACCCATGACTTAGAATTGGCAGCAGTGGTGCATGCCCTAAAGATCTGGAGACACCATCTCTACGGAGTTCGGTGTGAGATTTTCACGGATCACAAGAGTCTCAAATACTTTTTCGAGCAAAAAGACCTCAACATGAGACAGAGAAGGTGGCTCGAATTAGTGAAGGACTATGATTGTGGGATCAACTACCATCCGGGCAAAGCTAACGTAGTAGCAGACGCGCTAAGTCGCAAGGCACAGTCAAAGGTAGCATTTCTTTTAACTGAAGAAGAGAAACTTATCCTAGAATTCGAAAGGATGAACTTAGAAGTGGTACTGCCACCAGCAACGGTAGAAGGGATAATTGCCACCCTAACCGTAGAACCCGACTTGAGAAGTCGAATTCTTCAGGCTCAGAGGAAGGATGAAACACTCGAGAAGATACGCTTGAAAATCAGAATGGGAGAGCCCGGAGAGTACCGCGAAGAACCAGATAATGCAATAACGGTCGAAGGAAGACTGTGCATCCCACCTAACGAGGAACTCAAAAATGAAATTTTGAGTGAAGCACACGATACACCGTATACCGCGCACCCTGGTAGTACAAAGATGTATCGAGACCTCAAGAAGAAATTCTGGTGGGATGGCATGAAGAAGGACATAGCATCGTTTGTGGTAAGATGCCTAGCCTGCCAGCAAGTGAAAGCTTTACATCAACGACCTTATGGCAAATTGCAACCCCTAGAAATTCCACAGTGGAAATGGGAGCATATCGCCATGGATTTTGTTACAGGATTGCCGAAATCAAGAAGAGGAAATACAACCATCTGGGTGATCATAGATCGACTTACAAAGAGCGCACACTTTCTCCCGATCCCAATAACGTGCGGGTCAGAGAAACTAGCTCAGTTGTATGTTCGCGAGATAGTACGCCTCCATGGAGTACCAATCTCGATCACGTCAGACCGAGATTCAAAATTCACCTCTAGATTTTGGATGAGCTTACAAAAGGAACTTGGAACCAGATTGAATTTTAGTACTGCTTTTCACCCTCAAACCGATGGGCAGTCAGAAAGGACCATACAAACCTTAGAGGACATGTTGAGAACGGTAGTACTTGACCGAGGTGGTCATTGGGAGCCAGTATTACCACTGATCGAGTTTGCCTACAACAATAGCTATCAGGCGACCATAGATATGGCACCAACGAAGCGCTGTATGGAAGAAAGTGTAGATCACCGCTTTATTGGGATGAGGTCGGTGAGAGAAAAATGTTAGGCCCTGACGCGATCAGCGACATGATCGAGATCGTGCGCCAAATTAGAGAAAAAATTAAGGAAGCTCAGGATAGACAGAAATCTTATGCCGACAATCGTCGAACCGAGATTCAGTTTGAAGTAGGAAACAAGGTGTTTCTAAAGGTATCTCCTTCCAAGGGGATAATGAGATTTGGAGTTAAAGGAAAACTGAGACCCCGTTTTATCGGACCTTACGGAATTTTAGAGAGAATCGGACCAGTAGCTTATAGGCTGGCGTTACCGCCAAGCCTTGGAAATGTGCACAACGTTTTCCACATTTCGCAACTTCGGAAGTACGTGCACGACCCAAAGCACGTAATCCATCAAGAGGAAGTTGAACTTAATGCGGATTTGAGTTACGAGAATAGGCCAGAGGCAATCCTAGACCGAAAGGTACAACAGCTCAGGAACAAATCTATCACTTCGGTGAAAGTTTTGTGGAAGCACCACGGTCAGGAAGAAGCTACGTGGGAACTCGAGGATAAGATGAAAGAGAGATATCCGGAGTTATTTAACGAAGGTACGTAAATTTCGGGACGAAATTTCTTTTAAGGGGGGTAGGATGTAACGCCCCGTATTTTATTTAACTAGTTAACTAAATACTATTGATTGATTGTAACTAATCAATCACAATAGTGAAGATATTATTATCAACTTTTAGTATCCGAGGTTCTAGAACAATTGCTTAGAGAGTAATAACTGAATCGAGCAGCGACTCAACTCTTATAATTAAGTCCTTCGACTGATCAATTGAGTAGTAATGATAGAATCAAGTAGCAACTAGATTTCTATATTATTTAGTTTTCAATAAATAATTAGAATTTGAATAAACGAATTGTTATTATTCTTGATCACAATTGCTAAATGATGATCGAGTAAGCTCGAGTAAGAGATGGTCGTCGACTTCTCAATTTTATTTAATTGGGCCAAGGCCCAATTGATTTATTAGATCGGACCAAGGTCCAAGTAATCACGAATTGGGCCAAGCCCATAATTAGTACAAAAAAAAAAAATATATATATATATATATATATATTCTTCTTATTGAATCAAGAAAGGTAATATAATAAAATAGCTAATCCTCTAACTCTTTATTAAAGTACAAGAGTTACATATGGTAACAGGGATCAAATCCAATTATCCAGAATCAAATTCACTAGTACAAACGTGAATGCCAAGAAGCACAATGGATACAAAATTCCTTAAGTTTAGCTTCTAAAACTGGAAAGAATTCAGCCCTAGGAGACTGAAACAGAAAAGCAAACGCAGCCCCATTAACCATTCCTTATATCTGTAAACAAGAAGCAAACTGAAGGAAGAAAGTCCGCCTTTAAACAACATAAAAAAAATAGAGATTCAAATTCTGGGAAATAAGACAAATACCTATGGCTAAATGGAGAAAGATGTCAGCTCTTGGGAGAAGCCTATCACAACTTCAGAGGAGCAGCTTCATGCGGTTTTGATACCTGCAAAAGAGGAAGAGCAGCCAATAAAGCAATAAGGGAAGAGAACCAAGGTCTGCAATTAGGGACAAATAAAATCTGCATGCAATCCTCAAAGAGAGAACAAAACAAACACAAAAATAGGCACTCTAGAAAGACTACAACCATGCAGCCTAAGTCAACATGCCATATAAGTTTGGAACTAAGAACCCCAGCCCTATCTCACTACCTTTCTTCGCCATTCAGATTCACACCACCTCAAGCACCAAAACTTAGAACACCATAGAGAGAAGAAGACCAAGAGAAGCAACTAGGAAGAGAGGGGAAGGGAGAGCTAGCAACCACAACCCCTCATCTTCAAGGTAATTGCATCAACCTTCTAAACACCGAAACTCCAAGCATGATTTAGATAAATACTAGTCTAAGAACAAACATGTTATTCCTCTTTCCCCTCCTAAGAAACAAACCTAGTTTCATGTATGCAATGAAGAAACCATCAACCAAGCATGCCACTGTTCAACAAGACCACCATGTTCCCCATTTCTGATATTTAACAGTGGAACTAAAGACCAAGAACACAGCAAACCAAACCCATAAATTGCTTAGTACATTCACTATTATGGTTACTAGGAAACACTACTGTGAAAAACTTAAATAGAAACTGAGCCTAGGGTAGTGAGTCTATATACGCGAGCACATTCGTACTGTAAAACTTTAAGGTTTCTCTTTATAAAAGAAACTTAGCTTAGTCGAAGCTTTATCAAGGCTCAAAAACGTGAACGGAGGCAGAAAGGCTGCTCGGAAGAGAGCAAGCTACGACATCATCGTCATCGCCAGTACCTGCAGCAGAGAACACGAATCAGTGAACTACTGTTAAATAAATAAATAAATAGTAATCCAACCACCCCGACAAATAACTCGAATCAAAGTCGAGAGAGGAAGAGAAGGAAGCAGCGACGGCCGAGGTCATCGCTGGCGTAGGCGACCTCGCCGCCACTGAAATCAAGTAACAAGAACGAGAGGAAATGTCGCCTAGTTCAAGAGAACTAGGGATTTTAGTGTTTGCGTCTCGAGGAGCACGACCAGAACGGGAGTTACGTCGGCCACCGATGAGGACCAAGTACATACGCACGCGGTTCGAGATCACGCGACACCTCTACAGCCGGCGCCGTCTTACCGCAGTGTCGGAACGCCGTCCATGAGGCCAGAACTGGTGTCCCTTGCCGGAGATTCGATCAAAGCTAGGAATCCCCAAAAATTAATTAGGGTTCTCAATTGGTGAACCCAACCAGTGGCAGGAAGAGAAGGGAGCGACAGGGCGACAACACGCGAGAACGATGACGGCACGGGAACAACGCCGGTAGTCAATTCCCAACTGGAATAAGCTAGAGGAGAGAATCAGTGAAGAAATACAGAGGAGCAGAAGTCGAGAGAAAAGACGGGGAGTTAGCGTGAATGAAGAAAAGGGAAATGAAGTTTGGATATTTTTTTCTTTTCTTTGTTTTGTGACCGGGTCGGGTCGACTCATGGGTCGGGTTAAACCCGTGAGTCCGGGCTGGAGCCACAGTTGGGCCGAGCTGTCCTTTAATCAGGCCAGAGCCCATTTACCCAATTACGAGCCCAACTCCCTAGATAATTATGAAACGAGGCGCGATTAATTAAGTCGTATTCCACTCCTGATTAAATTCCGATATTTATAAATGAATTATTTTGTGATTTAAAATAACTAACTTTAGATAAGTTAATTAAACCGGAGTCAATAATTTAGATTAATTCATTAAGCAAATCAATCACGCAATTAATATTAAATAACCTAGTTTCACAATAAATCAAAGATTGATTTATTAATAAACTTATATGAACCGTTCACGTAACGGGACTCAATTCGAGCCTATATAACAGTAACCACGTTACTGGATTTAGAATAACCTCCGATCAGCATTTAAGACTAAAATCTTAGATATTATTTCATTCGTTAGCATGCGAATCTTACCTCGATTTTTAATCGAAGGGTACGCGAAGGAGGGACGGTAGCTGAAGCAGAGATCAGACCTCGTAGCAATTGAGAAGAGCAACGAGGTGGACTTTCTATAAAATCAAGCATGTTTTATTAGATTCAGTAGTTCTTCTAAAGCATTGTCATGCCATAAATGTTTTCGGTTTTTGTATGATGCCTATCTGTTAAATGGCGAAATGCCAATTCATAAATCGAATTCGGGTCCTTGAATGATCAGCTATTATTCATGGACTAGTGTACACATTGATCGGTCATTCAGATAGTGACCGATCAGGTGACCGAGTGAGGTGGCCAACTCCTCGGGCACAACAAACTCAGATATGGTAGATTACTACAGAACTTAGTCTGCGCAGACACTTTTTAGATAACTCGATTTAAGTGAACATAGATCTTTCATAAAACCCTATGTTTCACTATGAATGGCTTGACAATAAAGATGTTTTGGGCATGTGTCCACTGAGTACTCCGTACTCACGCCCTGTACATTATTTCCAATGTGCAGGTTGAGCTGGATGACTGAAGAGTGATCAGCGATGTTTTTGTCGAAGATTAGCGATTAGTATAGTTGATTGAACACTCTTGGTAATACGTGTCTCCATACACGTATTTCCACACATTTCCGCTGCGTACACTCTAATGTTCTAAATTCATCTTCAATATGGTTGTAAACTAAGTCAGAATCATGACAAGTCAAAACGTACTACTATGCCACTTATCGATGTTTGCTTTATAACTTGTTAGCGTCAAACCTCATATTTCACTTCCTTTTCTTTATTATTCGTTAATCCCACCATAGTCACGAATCACCGAGCTTTGCTATCGATTAGTAAAGTGCGGTCGTGACAAGTAATAATTAAAAAAAAAATCATAACCAAAACTGACTGATTTTGAAAATATTATAAACACACGACAATCATTCATTGATCTATATTAATATAAGAAAATAAGATAGTTTCCCTCCAATATTTTTGATATATGAACCTCATTTAATTTTTGTAATTAATTAAGTTATACATATTTTAAAATATATTATGTTATTTTCTATACAATTCCTTAATTAATGCATTTATTCCTATGAAAACTCATTTTTATTCATTAAAGTTCAACACATTAATTAAATTTCAAGTATAAATATTAAATTTGACCAACTGATTTATCCTCATTTGTTTCTTTTAAATGTAAATAATCGATTTAAATACTAAACCTAAGTAGTGAATCTCAATTGGGGCACACTTGGGTGAGCCGGACTCACGGTGAGTAAGTTCAAATAGATTGACACTTTTATTCGTGTAGATTAATATTTTTTCTGCATAAAGATTGACACTTTTAAAAATTGGCACTTTTATTCGTTAAATAATTATGTTAAATATTGACACTTTTATTCGTGTAAATTAGCACTTTTTGTATAAAGATTGATACTTTGGGCCGGCCGCGCTATGAGTCCGGCTCACCCAAGTTTTTGTCATCTCAATTTTACTGTCTCAACATCTTTCAATCTAATGTAATATTTTATATTTTGTTTTTTTTGTTCTTTACTTTGAAAATTGAAATATATTATGATATATGCATGTTCATTTTTCATTTTTACACACACACAAACAATACAACAATTGAAAGTTAACTTAGATAACTCAATTTATTATGTCAGGAGTCTTATAAAATTATAATTATGAAGTTGATCCATATTAAAATGTTACAATCTCTGAAAATGAGCTATAAATTTACACATGCATATAAAATATGTATAAATATATAATCAACTATAACACAACATACGAGAGTACACGTGTATATATAAATAATTTTTTCTTTCGTCATTTTATGAAATAAAGTAGAAATTATTAATTAAAATAAAAAGTAAGCATTAGATATTTATCATATTATTTATAGATCAAGCCCCTGCATCGCGGGTCTACAATTCTAATACACTAGAAAATGATATACCGAATTACAACAGAAGATTGATTAAGAAATTAGACTAGTGTACCGCCTGTCGAAATTCGACGAGATCATTTTATATTGTAATTTTAAAGTAAAATTTAAAAGATAATCTAATTATTTATTTTAAATTGATAAAAAAGCAAAAGTTCATTTTAAAATATTAATATGAAATTATATCAAAATCAAAAAAAGTAAATGAGAAATAATATTTCGCATTTAGCATTACATATTTGCAATATCAAGCCGTCTATTTCACAGTAATAGAAAATTAGATTAATAAAAGTTTTCGAGTAGTCCTATGTATTCAAATTTTATTTTTTCAAAATGTTCGTCATACATGTAATAGAAAAATAGATTTAATAGTGATATTATTTTTAGGCATTTTCGTTTGATGCCTAGTCGCCCGTTGTTTGGTTCAACTATTTGAAGTTAACATTTGTCGAAAGTTGTATGTATTTTTAAGTAATATTTTTTGAGTTGTTATATTTATTTTAAAAGTCTCCCGTTGTTTGGGCCAACTGTTTTGATGGATAACATTTGTTCTGTTGCATTTCTCACGGCGAGTGACTATATTCATTTTGAATATGAAGCCGTCTGTTGTTTAGATTATCCTGAAGCCACCCGTTGTTTGGATTATCCGTCGAAGATATAATATTTATTGGGTAATCGTATTCATATTGAATATCGAGCCTTTTTGAAAACTACATTGCCCGTTGTTTGGGTCAACAATTTTGAGCTATAACATTTGTTGGGTTGCATTTCTCAAGTCGAGTAGTCATGTTCATTTTGAATATGAAGCCGCCCGTTGTTTGGATTATCCATTGGAGATACGGGTCAACTATTTTGAGGGATAACATTTATTAGATTAAATATAGTTATATTCATTTTGAATATGAAACTGCCCGTTGTTTGAATTACCGATCAGAGATATAATATTTTTTGGGTATAAATCTGTCCGGTGTTTGATATAAATATCGAATGATAAAATGTCTAGCCGTCCATTAAATTTTGAATATCAACTCACTCGTTATTCACAATAATAATAAAAACATAGATTAATGAGGATATCATTTCTTGACTAATTGAACATGTTTAATTTTTTGTTATGTCAATGCACCCGTTGTATGTGTAATAGATTAATGATGAACATTTTTCGATAATAATCACTTTATATCAAATCAAAAAATATTGATTGATGAGATTATTAATGATGAATAAATTTAATGATAAATGAATTTAATGATGAATAAATTTAACTCGTGGTATGTATAATACTTATTTTGTTAAAAAATATATATCTTTATTAATGATGCATATCTTGTATGAATATCATATATATATTTTTATATTAATTGATTGATGATGAAAATTTATGAAAATTTAAGAAATTATTATATAATATGTATATATATGGAGATATATTATGATATATTATTTATATTGATTAAATTATTACCTAATATAGCCAAAGCCACGAGAATTTAGGAAAATAATCATAAAAATTCTACAGAATTCCATGTAGGATGGAGATCCGTTTTCGTATTATATATATATATATATATATATTGATTGATTGATGGCAAACGTCAAGTTCTATTGCAGTTCGTTGATTTAATTAAGGGTGTTTAGATTATTTAGTTAAATTAATTATCTGTAAGGAAAATACACAAATATATAATTAGTCGTCCATACCTTATTAAACATCCAAAAGTATATTGTTTACTTATTACTAGGGCTGAGCATAAGAAATTGAAAAACCGAACCGACCGACTATCCAGACCGAACCCGATCCAAAAATATAGGTAACCGAACCGTATGGTTCGGTTTTTATTTCTAATTTTCAAAACCCGACTCTAACGGTTCGGTTTCGGTTTCTATGCCTAAAAACCGGCGGTTAACCGCACCGGTACCAATTAAATAAATATATGATTATATATATATACATATTATATTATACTCCCTCCATCCCCATATTAGTGTGCTTTGACTTTTTGCACGCATTTCAATATGTTAAAAAATAGATGTTAAGATAATATTTGAGTGTCACTTGATATATTATATTATACGTATAATATAATATATCAAGTGACACTCAAATATTATCTTAACATCTTTTTTTGGTACATTGAAATACGTGCAAAAAGTCAAAGCACACTAATATGGGGGACGGGGGGTATTATATATATATATATATATATATATATATATTAGATATTACTAATAAAGTTTAGAGAAGATCATCCGATTCTGAATATTGATGGAGCCTAAAGTTAATAAACAATTGAAAGTAACTCGATTGTTAGTTTAAGTTATTACAAAGCTTATTCTATTAGGATTATGCAATTTAATTTTTTTTTTTTTAATGTTTGTAAATTATTTATTTTGCATGTATATTCTAAGATATGAATTCTTTCGAATTTTCCTACTATGAACTATAGAAAATAGAATATTTCTTTTATTTATGGTTAACCGTTAGATAAACGGTTAACCGGCCCGATTTTTAGGTTAACCGCTTCCATGGTTTTTGGTCTTTATTCTTTAATTTATAACGGTTAACCGACCCAATAAAAAAACTGCATGGTCGATTTTTTTAGGAATAAAATGATCGGTTAACCGACCCGTGCTCACCCCTACTTATTACGACTTGTTTTCGGGCAAAAGTATATCGCACTAATTGTTGAATTTGTTGTACTTGGCCTCTCTTAATTGGAGAACACGTTAAAGGTCAAGAACCAAAAAAAAAAAAAAAAAAGAAGGTAAAGAAAATGATTGGTGATTGTTTGTTCGTTCGTTTGTTTTTTTCTGTTTGTTTTTTTTAAAACTTTTGCGAAACACAAATAGCCGTCGGGATAAAATTAATAATAAAATTAAAAATAAAAAATAAAAATAAAATAAAAATAAAATAAAAATAAAAACTAATGAAGCGGAATGAATTATAGGGGAGAATAAGGTACTGGGATTTGTGTGATTAATCTCTCTCTTTTTGGTCAGGAACAGGCCCTGACAGTTTCCAATCTTGTAGGGATTTTTCATTTTTTCAGAGATCATATTCTCTTCTTTTTCCTTTGAAGCTTTGTTATTATTGCTGCTACTATTTTTTTTTTTCTTTGAGATAAAGCTTTAGATAATCTATCCATATGTATTTGTAATGAGAAAATTGCAGTAGAGTGGACTTACCTCAGCATCACTCTAGCATATTCTTAATTCTTAGAGCTAATTGTGGGAGATTAGAAGAAAGAAAACTCTATACCTTAATGGAATACCAACGTAAGCGATGTTGCCTTTTACAAAATTACATATTAATTGCATCAATAATTGTGGGGAACATTTGTCAAAATAATAATAATTGTGAAGAACAGTATATCGCACTAATTGTTGAATTTGTTGTACTTGATCTCTCTTAATTGGAGAATACGTTAAAGGTAAAGAACCAAAACAAAAAAACAAAAAAAAAAGGTAAAGAAAATGATTGGTGATTGTTTGTTCGTTTTATTTGTTTTTTTCTGTTTATTTTTTTTAAACTTTTGCGAGACACAAATAGCCGCCGGGATAAAATTAATAATAAAATTAAAAATATTTTTAAAAAAATCTAATGAAGCGGAATGGATTATAGGGGAGAATAAGGTACTGGGATTTGTGTGATTAATCTCTCTCAGTTGTCCGTAGTAGGAATTCATTTTTGGTACGATATTTCCCCCTATTTTCAGGCAATTGAGATACTCGAGCTCAATTTTGGTGTCCCGTTCAAATTATAACTCTTAAATTTTATTAATATTATTAATTTTATTCATTTTTATACAATAATTTAATTTATAACGATTTAATTTAATTTTATAATTATTTTCTATAATTCACTAGATTTGTGTTGTATTCATGATTGTTTTTGGTACGATATTTCCCCCTATTTTCAGGCAATTGAGATACTCGAGCTCAATTTTGGTGTCCCGTTCAAATTACCAATCTTAAATTTTATTAATACGTAGTATTATTAATTTTATTCATTTTTATACAATAATTTAATTTAATTTTATAATTATTTTCTAGAATTCACTAGATTTGTGTTGTATGCATGATTGTTTTTGTTTCGTTCATGTGTCCTGTTATTTTATAGCACACATCATTATTGTTATCAAAAGTGTGCCGCTCTCCCATGAAAATAATAAAAGAACATTTTTTTTTTATATGTAAGCATTTTTTACATACACTCTTGTGGAAGAGGTATTTTTATCTATTACAAGTTATTTATAAAAGTAGAAAGTATTGAGAATGTGTTGGTATCTCAGCCGGGGTGCATGGAGGTACCCGCAGAGGTTTTACCTCTTTAGAGATTGTGCACAACTGAAATTTAGAAACAAAGTGTTGGTCCCGAAAATACGCTTTAGACACGATTTATAGTGGTTTGGAGCAACTGCTCCTACATCCACTCTTATCACCATTCATCGGTGATGAACTTCACTCAAATCTGTGAGTTTATGCGATAGGCACTCACTAACCTATGAGTTTATACAATTGGCACTCATGGGCCTTACAACCTTTCCAAACTAAACTCTCAAACTCGGTTTGGGTTTGGGTTTGGGTTTGTGTAGTTTCCAACTAATGAGAAATCCTTTTACAATGAAGCATAATGTAGAAGGCTAGGATTTCTCTCTAAGGCTTATGGATATAGAAGTTGAAGCCTTATTGATAAACTAGAAGGTTGAGATCCAAAGATCTTTTTGGAAGAGATGTAGGATGATTTCTACTTTGTTTTCGTGCTTTCTCTACCATTCCATATTTATTATGTAGCTTGAACCTTCTATTTATAGTGAGGGAAATCAAATCTATCTGTTGGAAAGATAGATTGCGTGTACCTCTCGCCATGTCCAATCCGAATCAGAACTTTTACTATTTAGCGCATAGTCCTAGGAGAATAGTTGTTGACTTATCAGTCCCTAGTCCTGCGAATTCGGCGATTGGACAGTCCACCGTTCTTTTGACCAATCAGAAGCGTACACGTGGTCTGGCAGCTGGCACGTCTCACTTGTTTGTCAGACGCTTTGGCTCAATGGTGGTCTGTTTTGAAATTACAGCTGAAGCGGCTAAGGGTGGAGACGCTTTGCGTAGTGAAAGCGAGCTCCTTCACACTTAAACTAAGCACGCTCTTCGAGCTGTTCAGTCGCTCTGCTTTCATGTGGCTTTGTTGCAGACGCTTTTGTTCTCACGCTTTGGTAATGGAACGCTCTTGAACTGGAAGTACGCTCCGGGTTTCCTATACGCAGCGCTCCGGCTTTCCTTTACACGCAGCGCTCCGGCTTTCCTTTACGCAGGCGCTCCGGCTTTCCTTTTCGTAGGCGCTCCGGCTTTCCTTTACGCAGGCATTCCGGCTTTCCTTTACGCAGGCGCTCCGGCTTTCCGCATGCACTCTCACTTAGACTCTAAAATTACACTTTAACAATATAGAACTCCTTAACAGGTGAGTTCTTCTAAAACATTAAAATGTACATTGCGACTTTAGAGTTGGATCATCAAATGCTGGAAATATTCTATTCAAAATGGGATTTTTGGAATCGAATCAAAATACATCTTTTATTATCAACTTGATTCAAGTTCCCCCTTACATAATATCCTAACACAAAGAAATACGAAGATAGAGACGCGATATATCTTGCAGTACCTCAAGGCAAAAGAATTCACTAAAGTAACATGAACTATACCAAGCCGAGTAAAATAAAAACAGAAAATCTAACAACATTAGAGAACTATGCTCTACGTAACAAATGTATTTCTCTTCAGCCCCAAATATCTTCTACATCCTTGTTCTCCTTGAATAAAAGCTAAAACTTGATATCTAAGCATAACTTCACTTCCCACGTTTGTAGTGGAGTAGTGCCTTCACGTAGCATCATTACATGATCTTTCATGATTTTCCGTGCAGCTACAATATCTTCAACTGATTTGACTTGGTCAAATCACTTATTATTATTATTTTTTTCTATAAACTTTGTACAATAGGTATGAATTAAATAATATTTTAAGGAGAAATGCAAAATTAAAAAAATAAGAAATTATACGAAAATAGATTGTAAAAGCATCCATAACTTCTTTTATTAATTCTTTTAAACAATAGATGCTTATTTTGAGCACTCATGTTCTATAAAAACTATAGCTATTATGGGCTTGCTCATTGAACATGATGTTATATAGCCCACTAAGATAGATATACCTTAGCCTTGTATTTATGTGGGTCCACTAAGATATGGGCCGGCCTAATCCACATCGCCTATAGCCTAAATCCACAATGTGAAAACAGAGAAAATAGGGGAGTCTAGAAAGCCCCGCTATTTTCTACTCCACAATCCAACACCAATTTCCAGAATACGTGCAAAACTGGCAGATTTTTCCTTTCGTACTATTAATTCTCCTCCTCCTCCACCGTAGTTTTCCCTCCATGGATATTGAGTTTCGCAGCAAACGAGTATTCATCAATCAAACAAGCGTATGCATTTTCTTGTGTAGATAGAAAATGTCTCTGATTCCGAGTTTCTTCAGCAGCCGTGTTGGGAACCCTTTAAAACTAAGTTTTGATAATGCTATTAGAAACCACACTTAGATAATAGGTTTTAAGTGGAACAGGCTGGTCTCCATGTTTGGATTAGTCAAGCTTTACTCGGACAGGTTGCTCATGTAAAGGTCAAGGTTGGAAGTGCAACCTGGTACCTAAACCACCCAATCTGTCATACTGTTCCATTAAGAAAATTGTCTATGTAACCTGCTCTTACCATGCCAGAAGATCTCACACGAAGGTTACAAAGAGACTGAAGACAGTTCGAGGTATAGGAAGCTCAATCTATGAAGGCCAACCTAAGCTATGGTTATGAAACCTGCTCTCACTCAACGATAAGAATTGTGTCAGTGTACGGAACCTACAAATCCTGACACTTCCAACGGCTCTATTTCAAATGTTTCTCTATAAATACCTCAACTCATTCCAGATTGAAGTATGGGAAACTCAATATACGATCAAAAACGCTGCAGAAATCTCAAGCTGAAATTCATTCAATCAACACTCGAAATTACTAGAGCTTTCCCAAGTGTTGATCATTGTAGATTTCTAATCTTTCTGGAATCTGTCTTACTAGAACACATCACACACACTCTCACTACCATCAAAGTTGAAAAACTAGTTAGTTGATTGAGTTGTATTCCTTACGACGATAGCTACTCACAGCTTTCTAGTTTGAATAGTAGCACTAGTCATTTAGTGTTAGTAAGTTTGCATGAAAAGTTTGTATGTAAGTAAGAAGAGACACGACTCAAGAATCGTGCTAGATTTAGTTTAAGAGAAAGACTTGAATTTGGACTGGACCTCCATCAGTGTTAAAAGGAGCGAAAAATCTCAAGTTAAAGGATTACAGATTCGACGGAATCTGGCGTGGACGTAGAAGCTGTTTACTCCGAACCATGATAAAATCTCCTAGTGTCTCTCTTGTCATTTACTTATTCACTTACACAGTTTGCATGAACACTTGTCTGAACTAAAGTTTCCTTTGAAAACTGTTTGCCAACATTTCCACCAAACTTCCGCACGCAGGTTAGTTTTGCAAGCTCAGCAGTTTACTGTCTGAGCTGGAAAAACTAAACTGCTCTGATATACTGTAGTGACGACTCAGTGAGATCAAACTGTTTTGTAAAGTCAAAACTGTTGGCTAATTGGTGTATTCCCCCCCATACACCAATAAATACTTATCAGAACCTACAAGTGGTATCAGAGCGGTGGTTCTTTTAACCACTGCTTCTGCATACTAGAAGCTTTTTGTGCTTTTGTGTCAAATTGAACTAGATCTCTAGACTTGTGTTTGTGCACACATACATAAATTGTCATTATGGAAGCTTCACTTCTCCGCGTCTGTGAAGATTTCTCTGTGCAGGGATATGAAGACTGGAGTTTTCAAATAAAGATGTGCCTCCAAGCTCACCATGTGCTGATGTGGGATGTCATCGAGAATGGCCCAACGCCAATCTACGAGCCCTACGATATCGATATTTCTGGAGATAAAGTTTCCGAAGCAACATATGTGCCAAAGATCAAAGATCCCAGAAAATATACAAACGAAGAAAGAAAGGAAGCTGGACTTGACAGCTTCGCAAAGGGGTTGATCTCTAGCACAGTTAAGGGAGTCCACCTGGCCAAGATAAGAAATCTTAGAACTGCAAAGGAGATGTGGGACACCTTAAAAGCCATAAGCCTTGGTTCAACAGAAATGCTGGAGAACAAGCTGTCAGTGGCATGCAGTAAATTTGAAGAATTCAAAATGCAGCCAATGGAGACCATTGATCAGCTCAAGAATAGATTCACAATGATCACTTTGGAGATCGCAGCTCTCAAGAAAGACAAATATACACAGCGCGAACTCAACCTCAAAGTAATCCAATCTCTCCCAGCAAGTTGGCATGTGTACAGTGCCATGCACCACGGCAGGTCGGATATCAACAACCTGTCAACCGAGCAACTGTTTGATCTACTCATCGGGAATGAGTTTGAAATGATCAGACTTCACGGGTCAGGACAAGCGTCCTCAAGCAAGTAGACCGAGCCTGAAAAGAAAGAAAAGGATGCTGCATTCAAAGCTGCATCAATTACAGAAGAACGAGCAATCCCAAAGGATTTATGCTCCAAAATGGAAAAATTGTTGAAAGACTATGCACTCATGGCTAGGAGAAATGAAAAGCTTGAAAAACACTTCAACAAATTCAGTAAATATCACAAGGATTTCAAGAGAAATCAAACCACCTCTTCTTCCGACAAGAAAGGTGAAGGTAAAACAAAACCCTTTAAATTCAATTCTTCTAACACTCCCGAGGGTGGTTTTTTTAAATGTGGCAGACCAGGTCACTACAAGTTAGACTGCCCAGACCTATCAAAGGCTGAACGCGAAGAGCTCCGTGCAAAAAGAGACCAAAAGCTTAAGGAGCAGCGCAATGCCATGATCACAGCTGAGGAAGAGGCCAAAGCTATTGCCACATTATCAGACTCAACCTCCTCCGACGAAGATGATGATGATGAACTGGATGAGGAGGAATGTCGCTTAGCTGATGAGGAACTTGAATATGAGGAATGCTACATAGGAAAAGATCTCGATCTTGTTCAATACAAGGTTGATACTGAAACCTCATTTTCATACTCAACTAATTCCGAACATGCAGGTATTGAAATACCTGAAATGCCAACATATGAAGAGTTTCAACAACAGCTTGATGACTACAAGAAGCTCTCGGAAATGTTTAAACAAGTAGTCATAGAAGGATCCAAGTTGGAGGATGAAAATATGAAACTCAAAGCTGCCATGAATGAAGACTTCACTCTCCATGATGAAGCAAAAGAAAGGGAGATAGAGACCCTAAAAGTCCAAATGGGTCAATCAGCTTTAAGGGAAGAAAACCTTAAAGAAATGCTCACTGAAAAGGATAGTGAGATCAACAACTTGAATGGCAAACTGGCAGATCTCTCAAAGGAGCATGAGAAACTAGTGCAGAAAGAGCTCAAGCTTCAGCAAGTCCTGATGAAAATGAACAAAAATGGTGAAAAGATTGAAGCCTTGCAAGCTGCCCAGAGACCTACTCACATAAAGCTTGGCATTGGATTCCCTGGTCAAACCAGCGGAGCCAAAGAAAAAGAGAAGGTCTTGTTCGAGAAAGAAAAAGGATTGGTTGAAAGCAAAGCTCATCACACTCTACCAGACAAGCAGCTCAAACTGAAGAATCCAGCTCGACAACCTCAAGCAATCTTGGTGAAAGAGCATGGAAAGCCTGCTATCAAAAAGCAGCAGCTAAGGCCGTCAGTTGAACAGAAAAAGGTTGAGCTTCCTAGGAAACTGTATGGTCAACCTGCTTATCAAAAGGGAAGCCAACCTGCTCCAAGAAAAATGCAAACTGCTAGCAGAAGAAAAGTAGTCTCTCATCCAAGAACCATTCAAACTGCTCAATCACAACGAAACAATCACTATGAGCAGCGAGCAAATTGACAAACACTTGACAATGAAGGTCACTGGTACGATCATCATTGGTACCAATATCCTGAGCTGTCAAGAAGGCTCTATCAATTTCCATATGGAAGTGGGTTTGGAACCGGTTGCTGCAGATGTGGATATATGGAGCAATGTTATCAAAATGATCATTATCAACCTGCTCATTATCAACAGAAGTCTGCATATAAAACCTTCCACTCAATAAACGAGCAATGGACCAAGCCACGAGTCAACAGAAGGAGTTTCCAAAAGAAGAAGCTTGGAAGCCAAGCTGCTAAAACTCAACCTGCTAACAAAGCACCCAAATTCATGTGGGTTGCTAAAACTGTGTAAATTGCAGGATGGGAAAACTCAAAGGAGAAAGCGAGCAGCTCGCGGCGCGATCTGGATCATTGACAGTGGATGCACAAAGCATATGACCTGCGAAAAAAGCTTGCTTACAAACTTCACTGAATGTGATGGACCTCTAGTTGCTTTTGGAGGAGACTCTAAAGGGAAAACAAGAGGTTACGGTAATCTAATTGTTGGCAAATCAACAATATCTAATGTCACTTATGTTGAAGGTTTAAATTATAATCTATTTTCAGTAAGCCAGTTCTGCTCTACTGGAAAAAGAGTAGAATTTTCTGCTAACAAATGTGCTATAAAGAACAAGGAAGGAGAAGAAATTCTTCTTACCGGAATTTTGCAGGATAACTTGTACATAGTACAATGGTCAGATGAGAAAGAAACCTGTCTGGTCACCAAATCTGTACCTGAAGTGAGCTGGCTATGGCACAAGAGACTGTGTCACTTAAACTTCAAAGCCATCAACAAGCTTGCTCGCAAGAAGCTCGCAGATGACCTTCCAGATCAAGTCTACTACAAAGATCATGTTTGTGAAGCCTGTCAAGCTGGAAAGCAGACCAAATCATCATTCCCAAACATTGCAGCTCACAACACAAGTAGAATCTTGGAATTGCAGGTCAAGCAATCTGCGGATGATATCTTCATCTGTCAATCCAAATATGTTAACGAGCTGGCAATCAAATTCGGTGTCTAAGATAGCAGATCACTGAAGATCCCAATGATTGCAAATGGAAAAATGGATCCAGATTCTGAAGGGAAACCTACCAGCATGACTTTGTACATGGGAATTATTGGTTATTTACTTTATCTTACTGCAAGTCGACCTGATATTTCTTTTGCAGTTGGAATATGTGCTCGGTATCAAGCTAATCCAAAGGAATCTCATCTAGAAGCCACCAAGAAAATCCTTAGATATGTCAAGGGAACTGTAAACTTCGGATTATGGTACCCTTGTGATGATAATTTTGAACTAACTGGCTATGCAGATGCAGATTATGGAGGATGCAAACTGGATAGAAAGTCCACCTCAGGGACTTGTCAGTTTCTTGGAAGCAAGTTGATTTCTTGGTTTTCAAAGAAGCAAACTTCAGTTGCTACTTCAACAACAGAAGCTGAGTACATGGCGACAGGAAGCTGTTGTTCGAAGATTCTTTGGTTGAAACAAAACTCAAAGATTATGAAGTCACAGTTCGAAAAGTTCCTATCTTTTGTGACAGCACAAGCGCTATAACACTCACTGTGAATCCTAGTTACCACACCAGATGCAAGCATAATGATATAAGGCATCACTTCATCGGAGATCATGTGGAAAAACAAGATATAACAGTTGAGAAAATCCATACTGACATCCAAAGAGCTGACATTCTCACAAAACCTCTCATGGAAGAAAGATTCAACATGCTGTGTGGAAAGCTTGGAATGCTCAGAATGGATACACAGCCAAAGTCAGAAAATGGAAGCAGTTCGCTAGCGCAGGTCAGCCAAGAGCAGACTGACTTGGAAACTGCATGCTGACAAAAGCAGTTCGCTAGCACAGGTCAGCCAAGAGCAGACTGACTTGGAAACTGCATGCTAACAAAAGCAGTTCGCTAGAGCAGGTCAACCAAGAGAAGACTGACTTGGAAACTGCAGCTCAAAAGAAACAGCTCGGTGACACGCAGCTTGAGGCCACAAACTGCGTTGAAAGTCAAAATTACTGGCTAACCTCTAAGGGGGAACTGGAGATGTCGTATCAATCTCCATTTAATTCTTAGCAGAATTTATTATTTCCACTCCTTATTTATCCTTTCAAAAATCTTTTTCAAATCTTTTTACTGTTAAGTATTTGAAAAGTTTTTCACGAAAATCAAGGGATTTCTGTCAATCTAAGAAGGAAAAAGAAGAGAGAAGAAGCGCGTGAAACTCACCTTCTCTGAATCAATTTTTTTTTTTCGCGTCTCCCTTGCCGTTGAGATTTATTAATAAAATCTTAACCGTTGGAGAAGACTCTATAAATAGAGAGAATCGCTTGAAATCCTTACGCGTTTCTTGAAATTCTTTGAAATCAAGTTTCAAAATTTCTTTCGCTCCTCTTCAAAAATCACAAATTCATAATCATTCCTTACATTCTCTGCAAAAATGTCTACAGATTCACTAAGTGCTCAAGTAAAGAAAGCAACCCCTCTTATCTTCTTTGAGAAAGTTGTTATGCTAAACAAGTATGGATACAGAGGCTTGGATCCGATGATTGAAGCTATCACCCAATGTGATGGTTTCTTCAATATCATCACTCAACATCCGCAAGTGACGCTACCGATAAATATTGCCTATTTGCTATGTTCTTTGGAATCGATGGCTGGAGATCCCGCAACGGCAACTTTTCTAGTCAACGATGAAGAAGAACGGTGTCATCTTCTTCCACTCGTCCTTCAGACCTACAGATTAACGGATACAGGGGCTATCACAACAATTGATGATGTGCCCATGGATGCTGTCAATAACGTGTATCAGCAAGCTCTGTTCGAGCCCAAGAAGGTTTATGATTAGAAAACCTTCAACCGCCACTGACTTGAAGTCTGAGTACGGATTCCTCTTCGAGTTCGTCCACAACGTGTTCTTTTCATATCTAGGTTCGAATGAAGCTATCACTCTGTTGAAGTTCAAATTGCTGACTACTGTGGTGAAGCAGTTAGATGTTAACTGGGCCAGGTTGCTAGTCAACCTGTTCATCAAAGAGGCCGCGGAGCGACCTGCCAGGATCAAGGCCAACATGCAACTTCGTCATGGCACCAAGCTCTCCATCATCCTGCAGAGAACACTTACAAATCGTATGTGGCCTGTCTGCACCGGATTTCCTGAGGACAAGCTTGTTCCTCACACCTGCAACCAGTTGATCATGATACTTGGCATTCTGCCACACAAGATCGACAAAGCAAGAGGTGCAGCCAAGCGTTTGCTCACAGAGATGCGCGATTCAAAGGAAGATGAAGATACAAGTGAAGATGACAGTGAGAATGAAGAAGAAAACAGTGACTATGCTGAGAAAGTCAGAAAAGGGAAAAGGAAGATGACGGATCTGGAGTCTGCGCCCTCACAAAAGCGCACCACTCGATCTGCAGCAGCGACCTTCATGGAGGCAGACCCCAAACCTGCTAGTCCAACGCAGCCTGCCCCTCCACAGGTTGATGTGGAACTTGCTGGCGACAAGTCCACTCCAGGCTCCCCGTTCAAAGCTCAGGACCAGGCCCCAGGCTCTGCAGCTCCACACTCCGCAGCTCTTGGCTCCTCGTCTGTAGCTCCTTCATCCTCTTTCAACAGCTCAAGTGCAGTTGACAATATGTTATCTTTCTTCAACGCAGAATTCCTTAAAATGTCTCGTAAGCTTAACCTGTTGGAGCTGGAAAACAAGATGTATGTTGATGAAAAGGTTGCAGCTTTACAAGCTGAGAATGCCAAGCTGTGGGAGTTCATCAATGCTCACATTGGTGAAAAGAAGGATGCACATGGGCAGTTCATGGTGGACAAAGGACAGTCCAGCTAGGTGGAAACTGCGAGATCAGAAACTGAGGAAACTGCGAGTTCAAAAAATGTGGAAAATGCGAGATCAGAAACTGTTGATAAGTCACAGTTCGCATAAGGAAGTGTCATGGACGACCTGTATCAGTCTCTATGTTTTTGAATTATATTTTAAATATGCAATGATATGCCTTAAATATTTCTACTGTTCAAATCTCAATGAAATATTTCTTGCTTCACTTGGTCAATTTATGCCTTATCAATCATTTTCATTTATTGAAGCACGTGTTTTGTTATTTATTGAAATCATTGTGAAGGATATTCTGACACATTACTTAACATTCGCACTTCACTTTCCATGTATGTCAAAAAGTGCATGCACAGTGTCAAATCCGCATTAAATGCGAGACGATGGTTGAGTGTAAGGGTTGGGCGAGTGGGCTTCACAACCACCCCACACGCCCAATTCCTCGCAGCTTTCTAGGGTTTTAATCCCATCCGCTGAACGGTTGAGATACCTTCATCTCAACCGCTCATTCTCTCTTTTATATATGCTCAACTGTGCATCGTCGTTCTCATTCAATTTCTGCATTCTTCCGCCATTTTTCTCTGCAACTCCTCTCTTTCAAAATTCGACATTCTCAGTTCTCACTTATACTTTCTCGAAATGGCAGGAGAATCCACCTCTCATAATATTCATCAATCAACCGGTACAAGCACGCAGCAAAATCTTCCAACAACTACCGAAGAAAAGATTCAATTTATTCAAGAGTACATTCTCACGGAGCCCTCTGCAAATTTCTCTACCTATGGCTACGCCGGTCTCGACGAGATGTACGCCTCCATCAAAGCTGCGGAAGGGTTCTACAAAATCATCACTCACGAGCCCAAATTTTGGCTTCCGCAACAAGTAGCCATGTTCATCCTCTCATATTTTTGCACGGAGGGTGTAGACTCCGCCACCTTCCATCTTCCGATGCCCAACCAGCCCGATGAGCCTATTCCCATTCTGCCGCTCATCTCTCGAATCTACGAAATCGCAGATTCGGGATCTGTAGAAATTCTGTATCACAAGACCTCAGGCCTCATATTGGAGGTTCCTGATGCAGATTTGGAAACTGTGTATCAGAAAGCTCTGATGCAACCTGCAGAGAAATACGATGGAAAGAGGTTCTCGCGACCTCTACTGCGACCTGCATACAGAGTTCTCTTCGACTTTGTACACAAGGTCTTTCTTGGTTACTCTGGTAACCACGACGCAGTTACTCTAGCAAAATTCAGGGTGATGACTACAATCGTACAGGGCCTGGACGTGAACTGGGCCAGATTTCTTCTCGAGCTTATAAATGAAGAGATCAAGCAGCTCTCGATCATGTTCAAAGGTGATGAGCTGACTGAATTCCGAGTTGCCCGGAACCTGTGACTGGGCACCAAGATCTGCTCCCTGATTCAAGGTCTCCACTCCAACCTCCACTGGAGTGGAAGGATGCCATTCAACAAAGAAAAGGTCCCCAAGGACCAGAAGCAGCTCAAGCTCATCATTGGCGTCGACAGCACAATTTTTGCCAAGTATGACGACTCCGTCAAACCCTATCTGTATGAGATGGGAAGGTCCAACCCAGCCTGGGTACCTCCAGAATAGAGAGACAACAAGAAGAAGAGGCAGCACGCCCCCGGGAAACAGCTTGACAGACCTTCCAAGTCTATGAGAATCAAATCTCCAACTCCCATCTCGCGCAGGTTGCATACGGAGTTTGCTGAGATTGAAGTGCAGCACCGTCCCGCTCGCCCAACCTTCGCTCTACACGATGAAGACATCACTGAACAAACAGATTCCACTACTCTTGCAGCTCCCAACGCACATACTGCAATTCCTATTCCATTAGTCCGTGATATCTTCCAGCTACAGCTCTGGAGACAGTTCTCGAGGAAGCAACTCTCACTGAAGGTTTCGAGGAAGAAACCTCTCATCAGTAATCCGGTGAAACCTCACATCATCCCAGCTCTTCACCAGAACTCGACATCCATCTTATTCTCTCATCCGACGATGATGTTGTCCAAGAACGATCCCGTGAAAACTGCAGCGGCCATGCTGGTCAACTCAATCGAAATCAATACTGAAAAGACTGTCTTGGAGTCTTTTCCCGGGATTGATCTCACACCAGAGACCAGGCAAATGGCGTACAGGCTACGTACTTTGCTCGATGGGAAGGACAAATCATACAGTGATTTGAAGTCTATTTTCCTAATTCACCCCATCGAACAACTTGAGATTGAAGAGCACACCCTGGGGAAGTATTTTGGCTATGCCTCAATTCCTAAAGCTCGCGATTACTTCAAGAATTTTGTTTTCTCTATGATGAAGAGAGAGGCCAGGGCTCTCAATATTGATTTGAAACCTTTTTACACTCATGATCGAAGTTCCTACAATTTCAGGTTTCCGGAGGATGAAGAATTCAGTCCTATTCCCTCTCCCACTCAGAACAGCGAGGACACAGAGTCCGATCATGACCGTACTATCACCTATTCTGTTGCAACCGCTAGCACTCCACTAACTGCCGTGCAAGAGGACTTGAAGAAATTCATCACTGAGGAGGTTGCCAAGGTGAAGACAACAGAGGTAGAAGAGCACCAGAAGATTGCCAATCAAATTGAAGCAATGGACAAAGCTGCATCTGCCTTGCTGGCAAATATCAAGGAGGAGATGCCAAAAGTCATTAAGGAAACTGTGGCACGCCAGTTCGAAACCTTTATCTCCACCGACTCAAAGCTGCAACGGACGAGCTGCTTCCCACCCAGCTGTCTGAATTGAAGGTTGCCTCCAAATCTTCCATTTCGGACCTGTAATACGAGCTTGAACAACTCAACACTCTTTCCCACGAGTTTACTGCGAAGCTTACTCAGACAACCTCCAGCTCACTAAAGAGAGAGGAGGAGATGTAGGGGAACCTCAGCTCCCTGCTGCAGTTCAAAGAAAAGATAGAATCAGATCTGACCTTGATCTCTCAAGAACAATCCTCTCTGAACACCCTTCTTCAAAATCTCATCGATGATAATGCCGAAAAGGGGGAAGGAATATGAAAGAAGCCACAGGTTACAGGAAGAGGTAAGAAGGCACAGGCTGCTCAACCTCCTCAAGGTCGCTCTTCCCAACCTGTGATGCCAACTGCAGCTGCTCAACCTGTATCAGCTGCCCCTCAACCTGCTACTGCCAAGCAGCTGTCTGCTCAAGAGAAAGCTTCAGCTGAATCCAACCTCATCCGGCTCATGGCAGAAGCTGGATACACTGCTGAAGACTGCGCAGATGAAGGCAAGCAGAAGCTTGTTTTTGGCTGAGCTGAAGAAACAAAGGACAAAAGACAAAGCTCGCGTCGCAAGCTTCAAAGGTCTTGAAAGCTGCAAGGAACAAGCAGACAAAAGAGAGCCAACAGATTGACTACCAGTGGAAGATCAGCCTCTGTGGGAAGAGTTCCTTAACCTGTTCATTTTGCATCACTACTGGTTGCAAATCGATGCTCGTTATACTGGTGATACCAAGACAGCCTTCCACAACTGGCTGCAAGCTTTCCCAGACCGTGAATTCATCAAAAGGGTCCGGGCGAAAGCTGCAAAGGAGAAGGTCACGCTCAATCCGCCTAAGATAGAGACCTTCCAACCTCCCACTGTCTGCGGCACTGACACTCCAGACATCAACCGAATCAATACATTCATTAGGAGTATCGCAGCTCAGTATGGCTGCAAGTTCACAAACTCTGATGAGTACAGGTCGATCTGCGACAGCATATATGCAGCCATGGGAACTGTGAGAAAGGAAAAGATAGCTAAAGAAAGGTTCAAGGCTGTGAGGAAGTAACCTGATCGTTTTCATTTATTTGATGTATCAACTCTCTGTAATCTGTGCATATCAATTCAGTTGATACTATAAATGAAAAATGATCATCTTTTGATTCCTGATGACAATCTCTCTTTGTCCAAGCCTTCGCATGTTATGCTTTAAACTCTCTAACATTTTCTGCTATGCAGTTGGCTGGACATCAAACCTTTCAACTCTTCTAAATCAAAATGTAAAGTGTGGGTTTTGGCATTATCAAAAAGGGGGAAATTGTTGGGAACCCTTTAAAACTAAGTTTTGATAATGCTATTAGAAACCACACTTAGATAATAGATTTTAAGTGGAACAGGTTGGTCTCCGTGTTTGGATCAGTCAAGCTTTACTCGGACAGGTTGCTCATGTAAAGGTCAAGGTTGGAAGTGTAACCTAGTACCTAAACCACCTAATCTATCATACTGTTCCATTAAGTAAATTGTCTATGTAACCTGCTCTTACCATGCCAGAAGATCTCACACGAAGGTTACAAAGAGACTGAAGATAGTTCGAGGTATAGGAAGCTCAACCTGTGAAGGCCAACCTGAGCTATGGTTATGAAACCTGCTCTCACTCAACGACAATAATTGTGTCAGTGTACGGAACCTGCAAATCCTGACACTTCCAACGGCTCTATTTCAAATGCTTTTCTATAATTACATCAACTCAATCCAAGTTGAAGTACGGGAAACTCAATATACGAGCAAAAACACTGCAGAAATCTCAAGCTGAAATTCATTCAATCAACACTCGAAATTACTAGACCTTTCCCAAGTGTTGATCATTGTAGATTTCTAATCTTTCTGGAATCTGTCTTACTAGAACACATCACACACACTCTCACTACCATCAAAGTTGAAAAACTAGTGTAGTTGATTGAGTTGTATTCCTTACGACGATAGCTATTCACAGCTTTCTAGTTTGGATAGTAGCACTAGTCATTTAGTGTTAGTAAGTTTGCATGAAAAGTTTGTATGTAAGTAAGAAGAGACACGACTCAAGAATCGTGCTAGATTCAGTCTAAGAGAAAGACTTGAATTTGGACTGGACCTCCACGAGTGTTAAAAGGAGCGAAAAATCTCAAGTTAAGGGATTACAGATTCGACGGAATCTAGCGTGGACGGTAGGAGCTGTTTACTCCGAACCACGATAAAAACTCCTAGTGTCTCTCTTGTCATTTACTTATTCACTTACACAATTTGCATGAACACTTGTCTGAACTAAAGTTTCCTTTGAAAACTATTTTGAAAACTGTTAGCCAACCTTTCCACCAAACTTCCGCACGCAGGTTAGTTTTGCAAGCTCAGCAGTTTACTGTCTGAGCTGGAAAAACTAAACTGCTCTGATATACTGTAGTGACGACTCAGTGAGATCAAACTATTTTGTAAAGTCAAAATTGTTGGCTAATTGGTGTATTCCCCCCCCATACACCAATAAATACTTATCGGGACCTAGAAGCCGCCACAGCAACGTCTTCGACCTATTCTCCTTGGATATATGGGATCCTTTCGTGGGCTTTCCTCTCTCCACTGCCGTCCACCAATGTCCCCTCCTCCGCCGTGAAACTATGGCAGTTGGCCAACGCCCGCATCGACTAGAAGGAGACGCTAGAGGCCCATCTCTTCAAGGTAGACGTTCCTGGGCTGAAGAAGGAGGAAGTTAAGGTCGAGGTGGAAGATGGTAGCATTCTTTAGATCAGTGGAGAGAGAAGCAAGGAGCAGGAGGAGAAGAACGATAAGTGGTATCGCGTGGAGATGAGCAGCGGCAAGTTCCTCCGCCGCTTCAGGCTGCCGGAGAATACGAAGCTGGATCAGGTGAAGGCGGCTATGGAAAACGGTGTGCTGACTGTGACTGTGTCCAAGGAGGAAGTGAAGAAGCCAGAGGTGAAAGCCATTGACTTCTCTGGTTAAGTTAATCATGGTTGTCTTGAGGTTTCTGATTCAGTTGCTGAGTCGCCTTTCAAATTTTAATTTGTTAAAAATGCAGTTATGTAAGTTATGTATATTTGGATCAAAGAATGTGTCATTTGGTTAAATAAAGAAATATACCACATAATTTCCAGCTGCTTTTTCTGCATTGTCTTTGACGAAGTTTAATACTTATCATTTTTATATTATCTTGCATGCACACTCCAAAATTATCTTCCCAACTTAATAATTCCGAACATTTCAACCCCCCCCCCCCCAAAAAAAAAAAGAGAAAAAGAAAATAAAAACAGAGGATTTTTTAATTTTCCGCTAGGCCATCTGGAGTTATCCTGGAGGGTAAATAAAATTCTTGAAAATAAATTGCGCCGCTGAGTTATCAGGATGCTAGAAAATCAGTCTTTGGATGTGTGTATATCTTAATTTAAAATAGAAACATTTTGTTAGTTGCGATTTCTAAGGTTTGGCCTAACTAAGTCTCTTTATGCATGATCCCAATTTCTCAAAGTCACTCAATTATGTCTCACTAGGAAATATGACAGCATCAGTTTTGTGCTCATGAATCATGATTGAAGAAATATGCAATTATTATAAAATTAAAATTAGTATCATCTCTCTGTTCTTCGATTTTTACGATTTTTATACCAAATTAAAGGTCTTGATACGATTTTTTATTTAAGATCTAACATCAATATGTTTTTATGCATCTATGACTCTGTTTTAAAATAATAAAATTTACATAAACATATCAATCAATACACTTTATTTCTAAACACTCTCTCAAAATCCCGTGCAAAAAAAAAAACAAGATTATTGAATTGGGATGGAGAGAGTAGTATTTAGTTAAATTCAACTTTATTTTAACAAAATATGAAAAAAGTACAACAATAAAATTATGTGTCATTAACTTGACATGACATGCATTGGGAACTTCCCTACACACAATCGCCATTTGGATTGGATGAAGAAGAAGAAAGAAAAATTAGGGACCATATTAATTAAATAAATAAGTATACGCCTGAGAAGAATATTATTATTTTCCAATAATAATAATAATAATAATAAACATTGGTAATTAACATTGGTAATGAGCGACAGCTTTACAGTGCAACGCCATCGCTGATGAAGTTACAATAAAGTCTTTTACATATGAAGCTAGGAAAAATTATTTTGTGCAAGTTTTTGTGCCTACGACATTACTACAATAGTATGCACTCTTAATTGTGAAACTTTATTAAATTTTTTTTTTTTGTGTGGAGCATGTTAGTTTTCAATCGCTTAATGAGATTATAATTTCATATGAGGACAATTTACCTTGAGAATTCCTATAACAATTTGTGTTAGTGGCCCTGAAATAGGGTTGTAAGCGAAACGAATCGAATCGAAGCGAATAACACTCTATTCGATCAGAATTCAAAAAAAATTCGAATACTATATTTGATTCGTATTCGATTTGAAAGTATATTCGAAAGTATTCGATTCGATTCGAATATTCAATTCATTTTTTTTCTAATGATATTCCAAATAATATTTTTGAGAAAATTACTCATATTCAATATTGGATTCGAATTCAATATTTAAGAAATAAATTTCTAATGATGGACGGATAATTAGTGACACGGAAAGTAATAATTCGAGGAAAACGATCTCGGACTAGTCACATAGCGGTAATGACCATTCAATTTTGCTCGATCACAATAGCTGTCGCTGAGTGATATGAAGCTCCCGCTGGCAAATATATAGAGTGGCCACTATGTAATAAAGGGAGGTCGTTGTACTGCACAATCAATTTTATTGTATATGTGCCAATGACACAAAATTGCAAATTCTTTTTTCTTTGAAACGGTATAAAATTGCTTATTTTATTATATAATATGCTCCACATACTTGGTCTTGTTTTGACTTAGCTTGACATTGTTTATGAACTCCTTTTTGTTTTTTCTTTAGCATATGTGATAGAATTATATTTGTACAAGTAAAATTACTTTCATTTTAAAATAAGGGTGAACGTTAGATATACCCAAAACAAATAAGTGTAGTAGTTTTATAACCACAAGTTTAAAAGTATAAGCTTTATACCCAAAATTAAATGAAAAGAAAAAAATAACCTCCACCTTTATCTCATATTCAAAATAAAACAAAGGAAAGTGGGCCCCACTTTACAATTTATTCATAAATTAAAAACAAACCTACCCCACCATTTCTATCTCTCACAGCTCTCTCTCACTCTCACGGCCCCCAATTTTTCTTTTAAAACCGCGAAATAGTAATTTGCCATTGCCGGAGAGAAAAGAAACCATGGCCGATTCCGACCACAATTCGGGTTCCAAATCCGAAGTTGAAGCCGTTGAAGTTTCGACGCAGCCACGTCGCCGAGTTCCGACGAGGGAAGAACGGGAAAACCTTCTCGAGCCGCCGCCACCTGTGAGTTTTTTTTTTTAAAAAAATTATTGAATTTACAGTTTTGAATTTGTAAGCATGTTTAGAGTTTTATGCTTTTTGGAATAGACTTAGAATTATAATGTGTATAATGTTTTAATCTTTCGATTTGTATGCTAAATATGTAGATTTATGTGCTTGAACTGGGTTCAAAATCTGGTTAAATATGTAGAAATTGTTGCGAAATTATTATAAATTTGTAGGAAGAAATTATAGTGTTTTTCACGGTTTGACTAAACGTAGTTGAACTTAAACAAACCGTGAGCTCACGGTTTGTTTTAAGTTCAAACCGTGAAAAGTGATTCTCACGGTTTGAACTTAAATCAAACCGTGAGCTCACGGTTTGTTTTTTTCTAGTTAGATTGCGGAAATATTAAGAAAAAATTAATAAAAAATTTAATTTCACGGTTTACTGTGCATTTTAACCGTGGTTGCATGGTTTAAATTCCAAATAAACCGTGAAACCCCTTTTTGAAATTCCAAATTATAAAATTCCAAAAATTAAAAAAAATATAGTTTCATGGTTAAATTAGCATTTAAACCGTGAATACACGGTTAAAATGCTACTCAAACCGTGAAACACCAATCTGAATTAACAAATTATTAAAAAATAGTATTTAAAAATATAGTTTAAAAACATAGTTTCACGGTTCGATTAACATTTAAACCATGAAATTCACTGTTTAAATGCTAATCTAACCGTGAAACTCTATTTATTTCATTATTTAAATTTTTTGGCATATATAAAAAAATCACGGTTTTTTAATAAATAAACCATGAAATTATATTCAAACCGTTAACCCTAACCGTGAGTTTGTAACCACACGGTTTAATAGACGTTTAAACCGTGAAAATTTTAAAATAACCTTGAACCCTAACCGTTAACAGTCTAATTTGGCCAAAATTAAGGCCTTAAATTTGACTTTAAGCTAATTTTTAATTCATATAATGATGTTATTTGTGAGATGTGTGAATATATTATCTAAATTAATCACTAATTGTGTCACGACCGCACTTCGCTAATCTTTAGCTAAGCTCGGTAATTCGTGACTATGGTGGAAATTAACGAATAACGTAAGAAATGTTATATTTCTGGACTTCGACTCAATTATATTATGGAAACAGACTCCAATAAGTGGATATAATAGATGGGTAAGGTTCCACACCACCTGTCCTATTTTTTACTTGATTTACAACCATATCGAAATGATTCAGAAATATCAGAGTATACACAGCGGAAATGTGTTTAAGAATACATGTATGAAGACATGTATTACCAAGAGGGATCTTCAACTAATACTACTCGCTAATATTCACAAAAGCATCGCCGGTCACTCTCCATTAATCCTGCTCAACCTGCATATTGGAAATAATATACAGGGCGTGAGTACAGAGTACTCAGTGGACACATGTCCAAAACATTTTTATTGTCAAGCCATTCATAGTGAAGCATAAGGTTTTTCTTGAAAGACCTATGTTCACGAAAAACTGAGTTATCTTAAAAGCGTCTGCAGACTAAGTTCTGTAGTATTCTACTATATCTGAGTTTGTTATGTCCGAGGAGTTGGCCACCTCACTCGGTCACGTGATCGGTCACTATCTGGAATGACACGATCGATGTGTACACTAGTCCAAGAATAATAGCTGATCATTCAAGGACCCGAATTCGATTTATGATTTGGCATCTACGCCCATTTAACAGATAGGCATCACACAAAAACTGAAAACATGTATGGCATGACAATACTTTTAAAAGAGCTACTGATCTAATAAAACAAGCTTTGTTTTATAGAAAGCCCACCTCGTTGTTTTTCTCTACTGCAACGAGACTTGATCTCTGCTTCTGCTACTGTCCCTCTTTTGCGTACCCTTTGATTAAAAATCGAGGTGAGTTTCGTATTCTAACGAATATTATCTTATCTAAGATTTTAGTTCTAATTCTGATAGGAGGTTATTTAGAATCCAGTAACGTGATTACTGTTATCTAAGCTCGAATTATAACTACCGTTATGTGAACGGTTCATAAAATTCTTTTAATAAATCACCTTGATTCATTACTGAATTTGATTAATTCTAACTGTGCACTGATTAGCTTAATCAATTACGATTAATTATTAACTTATTTTAAGTTAATAATTCACTTAAGAATTTCTAAGTCTTCGTCTCTTCATTATCATTCTCTGGTTATCGTTAAACTAGGCTAATTATTGCTTGTAATTCTATAATTGATTAGCTAAATCAATTAATCATATGGCTAAATCACTCTTGATTTAATTAACTTATCACTACTAGTTAATTAAGGATATAATTCATTTAATAATTATAAATCTCTAAACCTTTTAATTGTAGGTAGAGTATAATTGAATTAGTGGTGCCTTGGACAACTTAAAAGATTAGGAGACGGATTATTGGTTAATTAAACCTGGCCCACTAAATTAATCAAAGGTGGCCCACTGGTTTGGATCTCGGCCCAGCTGATTTGGGACTCGGCCTAGCCTTCTCTTGGCCCAGACCCGGCCTGCGGCCCGACCCGATTCAGCAAAAGAACCAAGCCCCTTCCCTCTTCCTCATTTCAATTCTATGATCTCTCCATCTCTTTCTCCGACTCTTCTCTTCCACCGAATTCTCTCGCGAGTTCCTTCTTCTCCGGCCATTCTCCGGTGGCTGCTGTTGCCGTCAACATCGACGGCGTCGCATCTTCCTCCCTCTTCTTCTATTTTTTTTTGTTTCCCCCAAATCACAAATCCCAATCGCAGGTTAGAGGATATTCGCCCCTCCCTCCTTCGCCGCCTTTCGGCGAGGCTCGTCGCTCAGGATGCTTCCGCCGCCGTAGCGGCGACCGCTTCCAGCCGGCGAAGATGATGGAAACAGGGGCGCCGCCTTCATCCCGACACGGATCTGCCATCTCTGTCTACTCGACGACGGCGAAGCCAACAACCTTGAGCCCACCGTCTCGGTTCAGCTTCATATCCCTCTCTTATTTCATTTCTTGCTCTTGCTAGTGCTTAGGGATTTGTTCTTGGTTATGTTATGAGTTTGTTGATGTTTTCTATTATTGATTGAATCGTGTAAAGCTAGGATCTGGGGTGTTTTCTTCATTGATTGCTGTAGTTGAACCTTGGGTTATGAAGACGTGTCTTAATGAGTATGCTCTGCGTTTCTATATTCTGATGTTGCTTAGGAGTTTTGTACTTAGATTCTGATTTAAGAGTTATTGGCTTCGTAAAGTGCAGCATGTTTGATTTTAGCTCTGTTTATTCTGAGGTTAGGATTTGAACACAAGTTGTGTGTGCATCCTAGTTGAGAGACTGGAAAGTGGAGATGATAGCATGGTTCTTTTCTTCTAAAAGTTAGATGTTCATGCTAGGCTAGTTGATGATTTAAGGTTATTACCTTGAAGGTGAAGGGCGGTTGTGGCTTGCTACTTCGTCTCCTCTCCTTCTAGCTGCTGCAACTATCCCTTCACCCCCTTTCCATTTTCTTTCTCTCTCTCTATTATTTTTCTCACGGTTTGTGCTTTGAATTTGAAAGTGTGAATCTGATTGTATGGAGAGGGTGTGTTTATAGCGAGAGTTTAGGCCTTGGTGTTTGTTTGGAGGCAAGTTGACTAAGGAATTGTTAGTTGGAGCATTTCAAGGTTCCCTCTTTTGAGTTAGTTTTGTCTCCTTTGTGAGAGTTTTGCAGATTTCCTTTTTGTCTCTTTGTTTGCAGGTTTGAACCCTCCCATTTGTTTTATCCTACTAATATCTGTTTTCTTGTAGGTAGGGAGATGGTGATGGTGCTTGTCTCTGCAGCTGGGGTTCGATGCCAAGGTACTGCTCCAGCTCTCATTTAGGCTTAGGATTCTTGTTCTATTAGCTGTTTATTTGCTCCTAGTAATCTGCAGATTTATCACTTGCTTATGCTACAGACTTTGACCTCTCTCTTCTGTTGTTTTATTGGGGCTGATCCTTTCTTTCCTCGTCTTATCTGCAGGTTTAATCTTTGGTGATGGGGCTGTGCTAGCAGAATAGGCTGAATTCTTTCTCCATTTAGAAGCTAGAAAATCGAGGCATGCCTCTAGTGTAATATTAACATAATAAAACTTTATTTATTAGAGAAGATTCTCTGTATGGAAGTGATTCGATTCTAGATTGTAATTCACTGACTAAATAGCATCATTATTGATTTATTTGATTTGTTGGAGTATAAAAAAAAGAAGAAGAATATATATACATATATATATCTTATCTTAGTGTACTAATTATGGGTTTGGCCCAACTCGTAATTACTTGGACCTTGATCCGATCTAATAAATCAATTGGGTCTTGGCCCAACTCAATAAAATCAAGAAGTCAATGACCATCTCTTACTCGAGCTTATTCGATCAATATTTAGCAAATGTGATCGAGAATAATAACGATTCATTTATCCGATTACTAATTACTTATTGAAAACTAAATAATATAGAAATCAAGTTGCTACTTGATTCTATCGTCACCGTTTAATTGATTTCTTGAAAGAATTAACTATAGAAGTCGAGTCGCTACTCGATTCAATTATTGCTCTCTAAGCAATTCTAGAAATCTTGGATACTAAAAATTGATAATATTTCTCAACTATCGAGATTAACTACTAATTTAATTAAGTGAAATTACGGGGCGTTACAAATTGTTGACTATGATTAATGACAAACGTATATTATTCGACGAGTTAGTGATGTATTGTGTTCACTTATACACTAATACTAGTAATGTTCGCTTATACATATGCTAGTAATGTTCACTTATATTTAAATCGGATATTTAAATATTCTAACATATGCTAGTAATAATCTAATCTAACTTGAATGAAGTATACCAAAAAATATATAAATTTGCATATAATTAAAAATTAAAAAATATATAAATTAGCATAAATTAAAAATATTCTAAAAGTCAAAGATAATGTTCACAACTCGATTCTATGTCGTGAAAGTGAAAATATCCATTTCACCACCTCTAAGCGAAACCCGGAGAGGTACCTCACGCCAATCCTCTCAATGCGCGGCTTCTTCAAGGTGAATACGATCGATGTACATACAAGCGAACGGGCTGCATGAATAATCATCCTTCTGTATGTATTGCTGCTCTAAGGGGATCCAAACAACCTTTAGAAAATCAGTTTGCTTTGTTAACCGTGGATGTTGTTCCCAATACCCAACTTGTTGCAACACTCTGGGCCAGGTTTCTAGATCGGGTAGAGCTGGATCTTCCGCTGCATTCTTTCCTCAACATTGGCGAACTGATCTCAATGTTTTGAAACCCGGACCGGACAACGAACCGGTCGCCAAATCGGGTTATTGGGTCACTGGGTCAACCAGTTGAACCGCTTTAAAAAACCCGGATGACCCATATATAATTTTTATTTTTCTTATATATAGCATAATATTAATATAAATAGAAATTATATATATATAATAAGTTAGTGAGATTTTTGAACATTTGAATCAAATTTATTTAGAAAAATCTATATATTAAATATATTATTTTATTTGTTATTATTTATACATTTATCAAATTAAGAAAATAAATCAATAACATTTTAAGTTTAATTTGAAATTGAAAAACCTCAAATTAAATGCATAGACGAAAAAAATCCATTGATTTAGCAAATCTCCAATTAAAATATAATTTAACAAAAAGACAAAGTTACCTATTCTAGACTCCTATAAGTTTGACTCTTTATCTCCCCACCTTTTTACTTGTACAGACGACTCTCTCTCCCAAAATTACTTTCCTCAATACAACACCCAACGCCATTACCTCTCTCTATAAACATTTTTATGTATCTATAGGCGTCTTCTCCCTTCTCCAACTTTTATCTCTGCAACATAAAAATTTTCATCGTTCCCCGCCAACATTCCTTCCCCCCCCCCCTCATTCTTTCTCCAATATACTCTATCTATATCTCTGATTAAAGTAAGTACTAATTTATTGCGGAGAAAAAAATGAAACTCTGAAACTGGAGAACTCATGTGTTGCCGGGTCGCCCGGTTATCGACGTTTTTAACCGGTTCTATCCGGTTCACTTCGGGTCGTCTACAAGCCCGCTCATGAGTACACCCGGACCGGCCTTGAAACCGGTTGGCGGGTAAACCGATCCGACCGGCCGGTCCGGTCCGGGTTTAAAATCATTGACTGATGTAGAAGTGAGTCGTATACCTCCATCGTCCACTCGTCAGTCAGTACTCGGCAAATAACCCAGTGATCGGAGGATACATGGCAAATAAACACAAACTGCATACGAGGATCAACGACTCTACTTATTTATAAAGTACTAATAATAATACGTAATAAAAACACAAAGTTTAAATGAAGAAACTTACACAAGTTGCGTTCATCCAAACATCGTACGAGCCAACGCCGTGAAACCAATTCTTGAGATCATGTGATAGCTTGTAATCACGATACTTTAGCTTCGACTTCGCCATTGCCGTTTGATCTCCACCGTGAAAATCCATCAGGGCCGTCCTCAACTCGTACTGTCAGATAATATCTTAATTTAGAGATTACACACAAAATAAAATAAAATTATATTCATTTAATATGTGTATAAAAACTCACGTTATATGCCATTTCAAGCAGAACGATGGATCTCTCAGCTAGAGACAGACACAAAGAAAGTCCATCTTGGAGTCGACTCCAACAATAAATGGTGTACAGATCTATCATCTAAAATCCACACAGAGTATTAACAAAACATAATAATCGATAGAATATCATAAATAATAATAATATAAAATAAGGTCTGGTCTAACCCTGGTTGAGAACTGAATATAGGGGTGTTCGATCTCATCTAACAAGGACTGGTCCATCTGATGGGGCGGGTCCTACAGATTCATGACGTAGGAATTCGGCCCGCTTCATCTGAATTCTTGATAAAGCTGCTTGATCGTCGGGCCGGAATACGGTGTGGTAATAGTCGGAACAAAGGGGCTCTATAAAGCAGCCGATGGCCTCACAGTCTGTCCCCCAACACGAGCCCGACGCATAGGCATCTGCCTTCAACATCAAAATCGGCATCACTGTACTTACCCCCCTGCAACACCTCGGGATTAGGAATCACCTGCTGATGGGGAAGCACATGCTGCAGTACGGGATGTACCCAATCATCCAGGGGCATCCCATCCAGCTCCTTGTAATAAGACGAGTGCGACGACTCCTCATCCTCTCGAACTGGAGGCATCCTTGTTCTCTTCCTTGCTATCGGCTCTGTAATAAGCCTGACCATGTGCTCAAAACCGGAGCGGCCTCGGGGATAGGTGCCCTCTGCTCAATGTGGGCACCGTCGTGATCGTCTCGACCTGTGTGGGCCCGGCAATGGAATGTCATCCCGCAGAGGGGATATGGCTGGCATGTGATGGTGCTCGACGATGAGAATGCATGTTATGGCTCGAGGAACTCCCCGACTTCCCGAAGATCCCCTTCAGATGCCCTGTCATGAACTTGGCGATACGAGTCATCACTCCAATCTCCGACATATCCTGTGCCAAGCGTTCCATGACCTTGTCAACCCACGCATCGTTGTTGCATCCCAGAGGGCATGGATCCTCGTGTACGCAGTAGACGATGCCCGGGGACCGGTGGGGGAAGTGAACTATCGACCATGGGCCTCTTCAACATACTCACACGAGCCTTGGGGATTGGGAGAGGCCCTCGACCCTCAGAATTTGCCCTTATGCCACGAGGCTGGTGACCACGGGGCTGGGCTGCATTCCCAACATCTCAACACCTCAATTTGTTAATCACTCTTGCCATAGATCTGGCTTCTTTCGACTGCCCTGCGCTGGAGGCGCTTTCTTCCATGCATGGCGTGTATTCGTCTGAAATTGAAGCGTCAAGGGGTCTCACTCCTCGAGGAGGGTCAGATAATAATACGACTCCTTTTTTGCTTCATCAGGTTCGAGCGTGGGGATGAATTCGAGTTGCAAAAGACAGAGGCAAAACAATTAAAAACAATTCAAAATAATCATATCGTGAGAACACTGTTTCACTTAAGTTCAAACCGTGATAAGACACATAATTAACAAATATTAAAATTAAACCATTAAAATAATTAAAATATTAAAATTAATTAACAAATACTAAACTATTAAATTAACATAATTAAAATTAAAATAATTGATTGAGTAAAAAGAGAATAATGACATACCCCGGGATCGTTGAAAAAAACAATGAAATCTGCATACAAGGCCCCCATTTCCCATCTCCTTAGTCGGGGTAACTCGTGCGCGTTCAGCCGTGTAGCACACTTCAGACCTAAACTTGGAATGGCCTCGAAGGCCCAAAGATACAATGCCCAGACAGGCCAATACAGGTGATAGGTAGCACTATTCCCTTTGCCTCCAATTTCTCTCGGGTCCTTCTTTGCCACTCCAAACTGGTGGCACAGTATCTGGTACGATCATGATTCCCACGGAAACGTCCCCCATCGCTGTGGATCCTCTGCCAACGTCCATGCCCAATCATCAATGGGTCTATCATAGTCCCGACACAATAGCAAGTAATAGTAGACGAGCAGGTTGGCGGCACTCAAGTATTGATCCTCCGTCCCTATAACTCGAGACTCATCATTGAAATCCGCCCACAACTGTTTCACTTGCACCATATTCCCGCCGTATAAAGTATGGTACAGGCTCGTACTTGGGATGACGTGGTTCTTTCCATGAGGATTAAAGGTCGTAGAACCGAATAGGGGTGAGCATTCGGGTTTCGGTTCGGGTTTTTTGGAAAATCAGAAAAACTGAAAAAAAATCGGGTTTTGAAAAATAAACCACCCGAACCGACCGAATTTCAAAAAACCCAAACCTAAAAAACCGAACTTGATGTGTGGTCACTCAACAATCACAAGCTTTCATGGTGGATAAGGAACTAGAAGAGCAAAGCGTGCTGAAGACTCTCACCACTGCTTATTGTGAAAGCCTCATTTGTTATGAAAAATGTGAAGTACCTACTCTAAAAATGGCAAGTGTATACTCTCAAGAATTCCGCTTCATGGAAATATGAGATGGCTTGCCCTAGTAAGGAGAGTGAAATCATAGCTCTATCATGGATAATGTGAATCTCACGCCCAAACGGTATATCCCTAGTAAAGCGTGAAGCAACTTATATTATTCCATTGAAATCTATGAAGAAACTCATCCCCAACCGGATTCCTTGTGGATTTTGTAATCTCATAATTATCCATGCTGTGGAACTCACGAGGTAAACCTACCCTAGTAAGAGAAAAGCACTTTGCATTATTTCATCTCTCATCATAAGTGAAGCGCCTCCCTTACAGAGTTGAGGCTCTCTTTAAAGATAGCCCAAAGCTCTGTTTAAGGGGGAAGCACACCAACTTAGAGAGAAAGCGCCTAAATAAGAACAAACGCTCTCACACTTCCAAAGCGTGAACGTTCTTGTCTCTCAACTAACACTTTAACATTTAAGTATGTGGATCGTCAAAGCGTGGTATCAGTCAATTACAATATTGACTAACTGGTAAGTCTTCCTTTCGTGTCTTTCAATTTAAGTAAGTAAGTTAACGCAAAGCGTCTTCAAGTACTCTGTGCGTGACTTACCGAAAATATTAAAATGCTGATACAGACGCTTTCCGAACTAGACGCTCTCATCTAAATTCCAAAGCGTGGCAATCAGCCAAATTTTGAATCTTTTTGAAAATTAATCTCTCATTAATCTTTTTAAATCTACAGCTAAATATATATTATATATCTATAAAGTAAGATATCAATCAAGTATGGTTTGCGTGTGATATCTTTGCATTTAATGCAAAGACTGTTGCGGTTACAATACTTGAGACTCACTGATACACACGCGCTACCAAACCGCCAAAAACTTTTAATCTTGGCTGTCGGACTGTTTCGAATCACTTTTTCCTTGACCGTACGATTTATGTATCCGCAGAGCACGATCTTAACCACTCACCCCATATTCGGGAAGTGATCACAACCACTCACTGTGACACTTTACCCCACTACCTTTCTATTTCTTATATATATATATACACACTGATTCAATTCATCATCTTCTACACTTTTACTTTCGCTATTTCTGCAAAATCTACAAGTTCTAAAACTCACAAAACTTTTATTTTCTACTAAAACTTCCTTATCTTTTTCAGAAGCTTTACTACATAACAATGGTGAATGCCAAGTGGGAAGCCGCTCATGAGCCGCTACAGCGAGTTTGTGTTCACAGATGCTCACGTTAATCATGACCTTCTTGCCGATGGAGGAGTGATCAAGAGGGCGATTGTGAATGCTGGCTTGGAGAACCTCATCTTCAAGCACCTCAAATATATCAACCCAGTCGGGGTGGTAGATTTTCTCTTCAACCTCAACCCAAAAACCCTAACCACAAAGATTTTGCTACAGAAAACAGATGAAGATGGTATCACTCGTTCAGTGGCAATTGAGAAGCTCTCCCTTGAAGAGTTGTTCAAAGATTCTGACCCTATTCCGAACTCTGGGGAGGATCCAGAGTTTGCTGGCGATTCAGACATCCAAAAAGAGTTCAGGCACTTCTCTAAAGATCCGCACGCAATCTTCATCAAGAAGCAGTCGAAGGTGACCTTGCTTCGGTCGCTGTTTGACAACATGATCAATATTGTGACAAAGTGCCTACTTTGTCACACCGGGAGCTGGTTAACGATCATGGAGCAAAAGATCCGACTTCTATTGGCACTCTGTGATGCTGCTGAACACCACACTCAATACAACTGGAGAGCATGGTTTATCAAGCAGTTGTTGGAAGCAAAGAAGGTCGTCCGGGAGGAGACGGAAGGAGACAACAAAGGGATGTTTTCCTTCCTAGGAAGTTAAAATATGGAATGCGGATTTCCTTGTTTCTTGAAGCGTCATGGCTGGCACAGGAGTGGCCAGTACAGACTGAGTACAACCGAGTACTCTTCAATAAGGCACTCCCAGGCGACGAGTTTGGACTTGTCACCCCCCCTGGCTTCTGACATCAAATATACAGAAGCCGAAGCACTCATCCTCAAGAAAGAAGAGGAGAAGAAGAAAAAGAAGAAAAAGAAAGGTGGGAAAACCACCAAGAAGCCAAAGCGCTCTACGCTGTCGAAAAAATCAATACCTTCCACGAAGGGAAAGCTTGGCTTGGTAGATGAAGATGATGAGGAAAATGCTCCCTCATCCAGCGCTTCAGATTTTGACAGGACTTTAAGTCAGGATCTGGAAGCCGATGCCAAAGCCGCCCATGAAGAAGGCGAGGAAGTTGATACACCCGGTGCCGATGCTCAACAGATTAGAGCTCTCAACTTTAATGATGGAGCGTCAAGTCCTTCAGTGGATGAGGAGCTCCAAGATGACTCTCCTCTAACTCCTAAAGCGTCAAGCCCGGTAGTGCAGGCTATTAACAGGGAACTCTTGTAGACTGAAGAGGAGATCCAGAATTCTTCGGAGCATTCTCTCTACCTCTACCCGTACTGGAGGTTACTTCACACTTTTTGAAGTATGCCCGAAACTACGGCACCAACATCTACAAAGTTTACCAGATAGTGCGGGCTAATGACCCCAAAGTGTTGATCGAGGAGGAGGCCTTGATCCTTAGCTGCTTTGGATTGGAACACTTCGACGACCTGATCGATGAGCCAGAGGTGTGGAAGCTCATTGAGAGAAAGGTCAAGGAGCTTGTTCCCTCCTACTTCCCCGCCCCCATAACACCAGCTAGCGCCATTGTCCAAGCATTTGAAGAACGGCTCTTAGTTCTTCAAACCGCTCACGATGAAGTGGAGCATGAGTGCGCCAAGCTGAAGGCGGAGATCAAGGAGAGAGAAGACCGGCTGTCCAAAGCCAAGGAGCAGAAGAAGAAGAGCGATGTAGAGCTTTCAACTACTTCCACATAGTTGAAAGAGCTGAAGGAGAAGTTGGCAACTATTGAGAGCCAGTTGGCCACAGAAAAGGAGAATGTCCAGAAAGCTAATGAAGAGCTTTCGAACGCAAACTCACAGCTTCAAGAAATTCCTGAATTGTGTTCGGAAGTGCTGAAGCTTTTTGAAGACCTGATGATTGCTCTCGACAACATCGATCAAAGCGCGGAGGCGCTGGAAGCTGAGATCGATCGTTCAAAGACCGAGCAGGATGAGCAAGAATGTGTCAAGAGAGAGCTCGAATCCACCGAAGCGGAGCTCTCCAAGACGAACGCGAAGCTTGTCCAAATGGAAAACGAGCTGAAAGCACAAAGGCTGAAAAATTTAAAGCCGATTCCACCGCCCGTCAGCTGAAGGATAAGCTGGAGTCCGTGGAGAGGAAGCTCGCGGATTCTAAGCAGCAATGGAAGCAGGCTGTGGCCATACTGGACCAAGCCGCTGTTGGAGAGCAGAGCGGATCGGGTTAGGTTGGACCAATCAACAATAAAGTGTTGGAGGGCATCTCCAACAAAATTGGGGCACTCTCGGATTTGGTGCAATATGAGCTTCGAATCTTCCGCACCAGTTTTGAAAGGTCAATCATCTTGACCAATGCGCGCTCTCCATCTCCAATACATTCAGCATAAGTCATCAGCGCTCTCCTAGCACAAGGTCTCCTGAAGCCAAATTTGCCAAACATCTCCTTGCCAGGAGCCGCCAGCCAAAGCGCCACCGTACAGTACGCTCCCTCCAAAGTTATTTTTGATGTTGCTAAAAAGGGAGGAGCGACTAGGACGCCAAGTGGTCCATCCACAACAGCTAAGGCAACAGATGACGCTTCCAAGAAGGTGGAAGCACCAAAGAAGTGGAAAGCAGAGCGGCAAGTAATAATCTCCAACAAGCCAATTGATGCCGCTCCACTTCAAGCGGTGTCAGCAGCGCCTCACCCACAGAAAGAGAAGCGCAAAAACACAGAGCCTACTGACACCAACCCTAAGAAGAAGAAGAAACTGACTCCCGCAACGATGACCAAGGAGGCTGGAGCACAACGCGAATTCCATAAGGAGGAGTATAAAATGAAGTTCCACCTCCGCAGGTATCTGTTGAAGCACACACCGATAAATGACGCTGAAAGAGATTGCCTGGAAGCGATGGCTAAACATAAAGAAGTGTCGGAGTGCAGGGAGGAAGTTTTTAATGAACAAGTGATGACAGACTCGGAGAAAGCGCTTCACCTTTGAAGATGGAAATGCTTGAAGGGAAAAGAGTCTACATCGAGGGCCTGCGCACTGACACTTTCGAGAAGTGCAGAAAGCAGTTGTAGGCCAGGGAGGAATTTGAAAGGAAGAGGCTAAGGGATGAGGCTCCTAATGCCAAATTTGTTGATGAGATCATTCCAGCTAACCTCAAGGAGGAGTGGAATGATGCCAAGATGAATTTTGTTAAACGCTTCTACTACTGGTAAGGCTTTCGCACTGAATATGCCATGGACTGCTTCGTTGCATACATGGATACTCACAAAGCCTCTCTCTTCAACAAAATTTTAGAGTTGGCAGATGGAGTGACTCTCAAACCTCCGAAGCAAGAAAGCTACAAACTCCCACTAGTTGGAGGCACTATCCCGGATGAAGAAGCAATCAAGAAGGAGATCGATGAGTGTGCTGAATGGCTCGAACAGAACGACCGTCCAAACCGCACCAAAGCTACCATCCTGGATAGGGTTTACAAAGCCTATGGCTTAATTCCTCCTGCCCCTCACAGTCGTTTCAAATAGATATTCATTGTATATGTATCATCTCTTTATCTAACTTATACAATAATATCTTTTACTACTTTAAGACAATTTCTCATTGTCTTTATTTATTTATACGCTTTCATTTAACTGCTTTTAACTGCATTAATATTGCGTTTTGCCTAACCCACTCTTCTTCTTATACTTAGCCTAGAATTGTCTAGATTTGTATAAGTACTTGACGTCGGGTTTTGGCATCATCAAAAAGGGGGAAATTGTTGGGATATTATATTAAGGGGAAACTTGAATTAAGTTAATAAACAATTTGTTTTAATTCGATTCCAAAACCCTCGTTAGAATATTTCCCTTATTATTTTTGATGAATCTAGACTTAGCAAAGCTTGCATGTTAGGAAGCTTTTATTTTAATCTAGAAACGCATGTTATGAAGTTGTCAGTATTCGTGAAGCATCAGATGTCGAAGCGGCATCAAGCACATCGAAAGCGTCAGTAGATTAAAGCCGCAAAGCATATGGGAAACACTCTCTAGACTGATGCTGGAGCACGCTACCACTCTATGGAAGCAAGCGCTCTCAAGTCAGCTCACCAAAGCGTCTCTGATATGGAGCTAGACTTAAAGCGTCATTTAGTGCTAGTGTGATAAGTTTGACTCACAGAATCTAAGTTTGATTTTTAAACGTTCGGATGTCTGACAAATCACTGCACAAAGCTTACGTGTCAACACACCACTACACAACGGATGCGGCTACAGTCCAAAAAGTCAAGATGAGGTGAAAGTTAACATACCTCTAGGTGCGGCGGGCATCCCCTCCTAGCTCAACAGTCTGCAAAAGAACTGACACCAACGACTTTTTTGGAAAATGAGGAACACGCTACCTCTTCTCTCTCAATGGGGAAGTAGGGTTCCTCTTACTATAAATAGAAGGAGTTGTACACACTAAAAGCAAAACGCACGTACAAACGATTCAAGCATAATACTCGCAAGAACTTAAGCAAATCTTCATTTACATACCTTTAGTTCTTTCGAAGCGCTTCACTTTAGTGTGTCCTTAATAAACTTCTTTCTTAAGTATTGCAACTACCTTCTTTCTAGATTCAAACTCATATATCCAAAGCCTAGTTTCGAGAATCCTTATCCCTTTACTTGTGATTTTCATTGTAAAGGATTCTCACACTTACTAAAACTCGAAAACCCAAAAACCCAAGTCTAGAGTTGTTAGATTGAGTTTGTAAGGTTGTAAAGTTTTTGTAAAGAACTGGTTATTGTAAGGCTTCTCGAGAGCCAGTAAATCTCTGAGGATTCAAGTGTAAGTTTGTTACTTCCTTGAATCACTTATCCTTGGAAGTATAAAACAAGGGATACCGAGTGAAGGTATTCATCCCGTCGAGGATAAGAGTGGACGTAGGAGAGGTGCTCCGAACCACTATAAAATTGTTTGTCTCTTTACTTTAAGTTATTTATCGCTTTGATTATTTGCATACACACACACACACGCTTTAATATTCAACTTGGTTTTAATTGCAACAGAAGCTTTAAGTCTCACCACATTCTGCATTGTACTCACGAGCAGGGGCGGAGCCACCATGGTGGCAGTGGGGTCAAGTGACCCCACTGGAATTTGATAAAAACCTAGGGGTATTTTAGTAATTCACAAATAAATATTAAAAATATTTAAAATTACTAATATTCTAAGATTTCCTTCCCCAAATTCCCCCCGGCTTCTGAATCTGAAGAACTCGCGACCTGCGTAGCTCCTATTCTCCCAAATCCCAACCTAAAATTCTCATCGATTTTATTCTCGCCGCCATTCCTCTTCTGTCGCCACTAGTCCACCGCCACTGAGGCACCGAGCCACCAGTGCGGCAGCGCGCCTTCCGAAGCTCTCGGACCAAGCGCCGACGGCGACGCCTCCTCTCCTATAGTGCTGCCCCGGTTCTGCGTCGTCGATTTGTGACCCCCCTGAACCGAAAGTCTGGCTCCGCCCCTGCTCACGAGCGAGAAGCTTCGAAAGCTGCACTAGCATTCAAAGCGTCTACTCAACTAAAAGGATGAAAAACAAAAGAGAAGTTAAACACTTCTCAACACACGTATTCACCTCCCCCTCTACGTGTGTTAGTCACTTTCGGGACCAACAAAAAGAAACTTTTACATTTATCTAATCACATTTCAGATATACCATGTTTCGAGATAATTACTTCAACACATGAATGATAAACATTTAACAACCAGTGTTAAAACAATATTAACACAAATGTCAAAACCAAATCATTCATCAAAATTAAAAAACAATGTACTGCCAAAACTTGGCAAAAATAATGTAATGAAAAATGAAACAGTAATGTATCAACCAACATCATCTCAAAACCAATAGATAAAACATGAAGAAATGAAATCTTTAAGTGTTTGGTAACCACATTGACCGACCATGCTTGCCAAATCCAGAACTTGAAGTCGCCTCATCTTTCCTTTGTAGCGTCGCCTACAATAAAACATGTTGGGATATAATGTTAAGGGGGAACTTGAATCAAGTTAAAATAAACAACTTGTTTTGATTTGATTCCAAACCCTTTTTAGAATATTTCCCTTATTATTTTTGATAAACTAGACAAGTCTCTCTTAGACAAGCTTACATGTTAGGAAGCTTCTCTTTTAGTCTAGAAGCGCCAAAGATGAAGCAGTCAGAGTTCATAAAGCAAAAGGAAGCGAAGCGGCTCCAGCAGTGAAAGCGTCAGCAGTGAATTTTTGACAAAGCGTCTAGGAGACACTTCAAATAAAGACGCTAAAAGCGGGCTTCCAATCAGTGGAAGCGAAGTGCTCTCAAGTCAGCTCACCCAAAGCGTCTCTGATATAGAGCTGAAATCAAAGCGTCAATAAGTGCAAGTGTGACAAGTTTGACTCGCAGAATCTAAGTTTGAATTTCAAACCTTTGGATGTCTGACATCTCACAGACTGAAGCATACGTGTCATCACACTATTGCACAACGGAAACGGCTATAGTCCAAAAAGTTAAAGTTAGGTAAAGGCGGACATCCCTTCCTGACTCTTGCAGGCTGACACGCCGAATTGTCCAATATTACGGAACACGCAACCTCTTCTCTCTCAACGGGAAGTAGGGTTCCTTACTATAAATAGAAGGAGTTGCACACACACTAAAAGAACGCACGCACAAATGATTCAAGCATTCACATTTGCAAGAACTCAAGCAAATTTCCTTCTAGTACTTAGTTCTTCCAAAACACTTCACTTTAGTGTGTCCTTAAGAACATGTTTCTTAAGTATTGCAACTACCTCACTTTCTAGGTTCAATTTCTTATATCCATAGCCTAGACTCTTGAGAATCCTTATCCCTTACTTGTGAGCTCATTGTAAAGGATTCTCATACTTACAAAAATCCAAAAACCTCAAAACCCAATTCTAAAGTGAATAGATTGAGTTGTAAGGTTATCGAGCTTTTGTGAAAAAGTGTTGTTGTTGTAAGGTTTCTCGAGAGCCAGTAAAATCTCTGAGGATTCAAGTGCAAGTTTGTTATTTGCCTTAAATCACTTCCCCTTGGAAGTATAAAACAAGGAGTACCGACTGAAGGTATTCATCCTGTCGAGGATAGAGTGGACGTAGGAGAGGTGCTCCGAACTACTATAAATTGTTTGTCTTTTTATATTAAGTTATTTATTGCTTTGATTACTCGCATATACACACTTACCTTCTTAATATTAACAAGGTTTTAATTCGCAAGATAAGCTTTAAGAACTCACCACATTCCACACAATATCACACGAGCGAGAGGCTTTGAACGCTTCACTTAGCTTTAAAGCGTCTACTCGTCTACAAAGCTGAAAATCACAAGAGAAGTTTAACACTTCTCTACACACGTATTGCCCCTCCCCTCTACGTGTGTAAGCGCATTTCGGGACCAACAAGTGGTATCAAAGCAGGGGTTCTAACCGACCTCTGTTTCTAAATACTGGTAGCGCGAAAGCGCTATAGTAGGTCTACCTGAACCAATCTTTCCAAACTTGCATTAAAACCTCACTCACTACATATTGCATATTTCTAATCTCTTTTTCAAGATGTCTTCCTCAGCACAGCTTCCTCAATTCTCGATCGAGGGTTATACAATGTGGAGCTTCCGTGTGGAGTCCTATCTCACTTCACTTCATGACCGCATGCATGAGGTTGTCAAAAAGGGACCCATCATAATCATGAAATGTCTATTGAGGAACCGTGAAAAGGAGAAATCCGTCGACAAAGACGGCAACCCTGTTGACGAGGAAGAAAGCACTTCCACCGATGTCTATGTCGTTAAGCCTAGAGAAGAATATATGACTAACGACTTCAAAGCTGATAATCTAGATTGGGTGGCACGCAACGTGATCCAGTCAACCATCCCTGACGCCTATCTCCTAAGAATCATAAATGCAAAACGGCGAAGGAGATGTGGGAAACTCTTGCCCTAATCTCACAGGGCACAGAGAAAATTAAGGAAAACAAACTCTCTGTATTGATGCAGGAGTTTAACGCTCTCACAATGAAGAGCAATGAGAGCATGAAGTCTTTCGAGACTCGAGTTCTGGGAATCACCAATTGTAGCTTCCCTGGGGAAAGAACTCACCTTCAAAGAAATCAATCAAAAGGTGGTTCGCGCTCTGTGTAGGTCCCGATAAGTATTCATTGGTGTATGGGGGGGGAATACACCAATTAGCCAACAATTTTTATTTTTCAAAAACGATTTGATCTTACTGAGTCGTCACTACAGTTTATCAGAGTAGCTTAGTTTTTCCAGCTTAATCAGTAAACTGCTGAGCTTGCAAAACTAACCTACGTGCGGAAGTTTGGTGGAAAGGTTGGCTAATAGTTTTCAACGCAGTTTTCAAAAGACTTCAGTTCACACAACTGCTCATGCAGGACAGGTTACAGTAGTGCAGGTTGTGAAGATGTAAAAGTAAATAGCAAGAGAGAGAAACACGAGGAGTTTTTATCGTGGTTCGGAGTAAACAGCTCCTACGTCCACGCCAGATCCCGTCGAATCTGTAATCCCTTAACTTGAGATATTCGCTCCTTTTAATACTGGTGGAGGTCCAGTCCAAATTCAAGTCTTTCTCTAGACTGAATCTAGCACGATTCTTGAGTCGTGTCTCTTCTTACTTTACATACAATCTTTCATACAATCTTACCAATGCTAAACAACTAGCGCTAATATCTAAACTAGAAAGCTGTGAATAGCTATCGTAGTTAGGAATACAACTCAATCAACTACACTGAATATCAACTGTGATGGTAGTGAGAGTGTGTGTGATGTGTTCTAGTAAGACAGTTTCCAGAGACATCAGAAATCTACAAAGATCAACACTTGGGAGAACTCTAGTGATTTCGAGTGTTGATTGAATGATTTTTTAGCTTGAGATTTTTGCAGCGTTTTGGCTTGAGTATTGAGTTTCCCGTAACTTCTTTCTGGAATGAGTTGAGGTATTTATAGTGAAGCATTTGAATTAGAGCCGTTGGAAGTGTGTCAGGATTTGCAGTACCGTACTCTGACACAATTCTTGTTGTTGGGTGAGAACAGGTTTCTCAACCACAGCTCAGGTTGGTCTTCACAGGTCGACCTTTATATACCTCAAACTATCTTCGGTCTTCTGTAACCTTTGTGTGAAATCTTTGAGTATGGTAGGAGCAGGTTACATAGACAGATTACCTAATGGAACAGTATGACAGATTGAGTAGATTAGGTACAAGGTTGCACTACCAACCTTGACCTTTACATGAGCAACCTGTCCGAGTTAAGCTTGACTGATCCAAACACGGAGACCAGCCTATTCCACTTAAAACCTATATCTAAGTGTGGTTTCTAATAGCATTATCAAAACTCAATTTCAAAGGGTTCCCAATAATTTCCCCCTTTTTGATAATGCCAAAACCCACACTTTACATTTTGGCTTAGAAGTTTTGAACTTCATAAAAAAAATATTGATCAAAGGTTTGATGCCCAGTCAACTGCATGAGAATAAATGCTAGAAAATTTAAAGCATAACATGCAAAGGCCTGGACAGAGAGAGATTGTCGTCAGGAACAAAAGATGATCATTTTTCATTTATAGTATCAACCGAATTGATATTCACATATTACAGAGTTGATACATAAAATAAATGAAAGCGATTAGGTTACTTCCTCAATGTCTTGAACCTTTCTTCAACAATCTTGTCTGAGCTTACAGTTCCCATAGCTGCATATATGCTGTCACGAATCGACCTGTACTCGTCACAGTTTGTGGTCTTGCAGCCATACTGAGCTGCGACACTCCTAATAAATGTATTGATTTTGTTGATGTCTGGAGTATTGGTGTCACAAACAGTGGGAGGTCGGAAAGTCTCTTTCTTGGGCGGATTGAGCGTGATCTTGTCTTTTGCAGCTTTCGCTCTGACTCTCTTGATGAATTCGCGATCTGGGAAAGTCTGCAGCCAGTTGTGAAAGGCAGTTTTGGTATTACCAGTGTAACGAGCATCAGCCTGCAACCAGTAGTGGTGCAAGATGAATTGGTTGATGAACTCGTCCCATATCAGCTGATCTTCCATTGGTAACCAATTGGACAGTTCTCTCTTATCAACCTGTTCCTTGTAGCTTTCAAGCCCTTTGAAGCTTGCCATGTGAGCTTTGTCCCTTGCCCTCTGTTTCTTCAAGTCTTCTAGAAACAGCTTCTGCTTGCCTTCATTTTTGTAGTCTTCTACGGTGTATCCAACTTCTGCCATAAGTCGGATGAGGGTGGATTCACCTGCTTCTGAGCAGACATCTTGGAGGCAGCAGGTTGAGGGGCAACTGTCACAGGCGGAGCAGCTTCTGATTGTATCATAGGTTGGTAAGAGCGACCTGTGCCTCTGCCTTGAGGCGGTTGAGTAACCTGTTTCTCCTTGCCTTTCCCTTTTGAAGCACCGCGTTTGCCTTTCCCTTCCCCCTTTTCGGCATTATCATCAATCAGATTTTGAACAAGGGTGTTGAGGGAGGCTTGCTCATCGGAGATCAAGGACAGGTCTGTGTTGATCTTCTGCTTGAACTGCAGGAGGGAGTTGATGTTCCCTTGCATCTCCTCATCTTTCTTCAGTGAGCTTGATGTAGTTTGAGTGAGCTTCGTAGTGAAGTCGTGTACGAGCTGGTTGAGTTGTTCAAACTTATAATTCAAGCCATCAATGGAAGATTTAGAGGCGACCTTCAATTCGGACAGCTGGTGGGGAAGCAGCTTATCTGTTTCTGCTTTCAGTTGGGTGGTGTAGGTCCCGATAAGTATTTATTGGTGTATGGGGGGGAATACACCAATTCGCTAACAGTTTTGACTTTAAAAACAAAATCGATCTTATTGAGTTGTCAGCTCAGTTTAAGAGTGCAGCTCGGTTTATCCAGCTCAGTCAGTAAACTGGTGAACTTGCTAAACCGAACTGTGTGCGGAAGTTTGGTGGACAGGTTGGCTACCTCTTAGAAAATTCTTTCTTTGATCTCGATCTTTGTGCAGGTTGATTATATCAATGAAGTGCAATGTAATGAAGGTTAGTTGAACATTGTAAGGTCGACTGTAAATAAAAGATAGAGAGAGAGAGATTGAGACAGTCAATTTAACGTGGTTTGGGAAACGTCCCTACATCCACGTCAGATACCGTCGTATCTAAAATTCCTTACTTCTCTCTTATTTATACTGGTTGAGTACCAGCCTCAACCTTCGTCAATCTTTAGACTTGAGTTGAGCACGAGTTCTGGATATGTAGTAAACTAACAGATTCTTCTTTACTTGGACGAATATGTAGTAAGCTTGTGGAGAGTATTCTGTGAGGTTCCAGAATCTGAAATCTTGAAGGTCTCAACACTTGGGAAATGGCTTGGATTCGAGTGTTGAGTTTGGCTTTGAAGCGTAAAGATTTCTGGATAGATTTGGCTTTGAAGCTCTGGTTTCCTCTCTCTATTTTGTCTCTCTTCCCTGTCTCTTTTTCCCTCCTTTCGATTCTGGGATGGCTTGAAGTATTTATATGACTCCAATTTGAATTAGAGTCGTTGGAGTTGCAGAGGTGTCAGAACCGTACTGCTGACTGGACTTGTAGCCGTTGAGGTTTTCTGTATAGCTTGAACCATCGAGGTTGGCAAGGCACAGCTTAGGTCGGACTGGGAAGGTCGACCTTTTGTACCTCAAGCTGTCTTTATTTTCTGTGGTCTTCAAGCTTGATCTTTGTATTAGAATCTTCATCTTGAGAAGCTGTTGACTAATAGCAGCTTGACTCACAACAGCTTGACTAAGCATATTGGGTTCAGCAGGTTGGCCTATGCAGGTTGGCCTCAGCAGGTTGGCCTCAGCAGTGCAGGTTGGCCTCAGCATGCAGGTTGGCCTCAGCAGGTTGAGCTTTCTATACCTCGAACTGTCTTCAGTCTTCTGTAACCTTCGTGTGAAATATTTGAGTATTGTGAGAGCAGGTTACATAGACAGATTACATAATGGAACAGTATGACAGGTTTGAGTAGATTAGGTACAGGTTGCACTTCCAACCTTGACCTTTACATGAGCAACTTGTCCGAGTAAAGCTTGACTGATCCAAACACGGAGACCAGCCTGTTCCACTTAAAAACTTATATCTAAGTGTGGTTTCTAATAACATTATCAAAACACGATTTTAAAGGGTTCCCAACAATTTTCCCCTTTTTGATAATGCCGAAACCCACACTTTACATTTTGGCTTAGAAGTGTTGAAAGGTTTGATGTCCAGCCAACTGCATATCAGAAAATGTTAGAGAGTTTAAAGTATAATATGCGAAGACCTGGACAAAGAGAGATTGTCGTCAGGAACAAAAAATGATCATTTTTCATTTATAGTATCAACTGAATTGATATGCACAGATTACAGAGAGTTGATACATCAAGTAAATGAAAACGATCAGGTTACTTCCTCACAGTTTTGAACCTTTCTTCAGCTATCTTGTCCAAGCTTACAGTTCCCATGGCTGCATATATGTTGTCGCGAATTGACCTGTACTCATCGCAGCTTGTGGTCTTGCAGCCATACTGAGCTGCGACACTCCTAATGAATGTATTGATTCGGTTGATGTCTGGAGTGTCAGTGCCGCAGACAGTGGGAGGTTGGAAGGTCTCTATCTTAGGCGGATTGAGCGTGACCTTCTCCTTTGCAACTTTCTCCCTGACCCTTTTGATGAATTTGCGGTCTAGGAAAGCTTGCAGCCAGTTGTAGAAGGCGGTCTTGGTATCACCAGTATAACGAGCATCAATTTGCAACCAGTAGTGATGCGAAATGAACTAGTTAAGGAACTCGTCCCATAGAGGTTGATCTTCCACTGGTAGCCAATCTGTTGGCTCTCTTTTGTCTGCTTATTTCTTGCAGCTTTCAAGACCTTTGAAGCTTACCACGCGAGCTTTGTCTTTTGCCCTTTGTTTCTTCAGCTCAGCCAAAAACAGCTTCTGCTTGCCTTCATCTTCGCAGTCTTCTACGGTGTATCCAGCTTATGCCATCATTCGGATGAGGGTGGCTTCACCCTGTGCTTTTTCTTGGGCAGATAGCTTGGCGGCAGCAGGTTGAGGGGCAGTTGTCAATGGCGGAGCAGCTTCTGATTGCGTCATAGGTTGGTAAGAGCGACCTGCGCCTCTGCTTTGAGTAACCTGTTTCTCCTTTCCTTTCCCTTTTGCAGCGATGCATTTACCTTTCCCTTCCCCCTTTTCGGCATTATCATCGATTAGGTTCTGAACAAGGGTGTTGAGGGAGGCTTAATCGTCGAAAAGTAAGGACAAGTCTATGCAGATCTTCTCCTTGAACTGAAGGAGGGAGTTGATGTTCCCTTGCATCTCCTCCTCTTTCTTCAATGAGCTTGAAGTGGTTTGAGTGAGCTTCGTAGTGAAGTCATGTACGAGCTGATTGAGTTGCTCAAACTCAAAGTTCAAGCCATCGATGGAGGATTGGGAGGCGACCTTCAGTTCAGACAGCTGGCGCGGAAGCAGCTTATCCGTCTCAGCTCTCAGTTGGGTTGAGATGAAGGTTGTGAACTGGCGTGCCACAGTTTCCTTAATGACTATTGGCATCTCCTCCTTGATATTTGCCAGCAGGGCAGACGCAGCTTTGTCCATTGCTTCAATAAATAAAAATGATTGATAAGGCATAAATTGACCAAGTGAAGCAGGAAATATTTCATTGAGATTTAAACAGTATAAGTATTTTAAGGCATATCTTTGCATATTTAAAACATAATTCAAAAACATGGAGATTGATACAGGTCGTCCATGACACTTCCCTATGTGAACTGTGACTTATCAACAATTTTTGATCTCGCAGTTTCCACATTTTCTGAACTCGCAGTTTCCACCTAGCTGGACTGTCCTTTGTCCATCACAAACTGCCCATGTGCATCCTTTTCACCAATGTGAGCTTTGATGAACTCCCACAGCTTGGCATTCTCAGCTTGTAGAGCTGCAACCTTTTCATCAATATATAACTTGTTTTCCAGCTCCAACAGGTTACGCTTACGAGACATTTTAAGAAATTATGTGTTGAAGAAGGATAATATCTTGTCAACTGCAGTTGAGCTGTTGAAAGAGGATGAAGGAGCTACGGACGAGGAACCAAGAACTGCGGAGTCTAGAACTGCGGAACCTGGGGCCTGGTCCTGAGCTTTGGACGGTGAGCCTGGAGTGGACTTGTTGCCAGCAGGTTCCACATCAACCTGTGGAGAGGCAGGCTGCGTTGGACTAGTAGGTTTGGGGTCTGCCTCCACGAAGGTCGTTGTTGCAGATCGAGTGGTGTGCTTTTTTGAGGGCGTAGACTGCAGATCCGTCATCTTCCTTTTTCCTTTTCTGATTTTCTCAGCATGGTCACGGTTTTCTTCTTCATTCTTACTGTCATCTTCACTTTTATCTTCATCTTCCTTTGAATCGCGCATCTCTGTGAGCAAACGCTTGGCTACACCGCTTGCTTTGTTGATCTTGTGTGGCAGAATGCCAAGTATCATAATCAACTGGTTGCAGGTGTGAGGAACCAGCTTGTCCTCAGGAAATCCGGTGCAGATAGGCCATATGCGATTTGTGAGTGTTCTCTGCAGGATGATGGAGAGCTTGGTGCCATGACGAAGTTGCATGTTGGCCTTGATCCTGGCAGGTTGTTCCCCGGCTCTTTGATGAACAGGTTGACTAGCACCCTGGCCCAGTTAACATCTAACTGCTTCACCACAGCAGTCAGCAATTTGAATTTCAACAGAGTGACATCTTCATTCGAGCCTAGATACAAAAAGAACACGTTGTGGACGAACTCGAAGAGGTATCTGTACTCAGACTTCAAGTCGTGGCGGTTGAAGGTTTTCTGATCATAAACCTTCTTGGGCTCGAACAGAACTTGCTGATACACGTCATTGACAGCATCCATGGGCACATCATCAATTGTCGTGATAGCCCCTGTATCCATCAATATGTAGGTCTGAAGGACGAGTGGAAGAAGATGACGTCGTTCTTCTTCATCGTTGACTAGAAAAGTCGCCTTTGCGGGATCTCCGGCCATTGATTCCAAAGAGCACAGCAAATAGGCAACATTCAACGGTAGCGTCACTCGCGGATGTTGAGTGATGATATTGAAGAAACCATCACATTGGGTGATAGCTTCAATCATCAAATCCAAGCCTCTGTATCCATAGTTGTCTAGCACAGCAACTTTCTCAAAGAAGATAAGAGGGGTTGCTTTCATTACTTGAGCACTTAGTGAATCTGTAGACATTTTGCAGAGAAGGTTAGGAATGATTACGAATTTGTGATTTTTGAAAAAGAGCGAAAGAAATTTTGAAGCTTGATTTCAAAGGATTTCAAGAAACGCGTAAGGATTTCAAGCGATTCTCTCTATTTATAGAATCTTCTCCAACGGTTAAGATTTTATTAATAAATCTCAACGGCGAGTGAGTTTCACGCGCTTCAGAGAAAGTGAGTTTCACGCGCTTCTTCTCTCTTCTTTTTCCTTCTTAGATTGACAGAAATCCCTTGATTTTCGTGAAAAACTTTTCAAACACTTAAATAGTAAAAGGATTTGAAAAAGATTTTTGAAAGGATAAATAAGGAGTGGAAATAATAAATTCTGCTAAGAATTAAATGGAGATTGACACGACATCTCCAGTTCCCCCTTAAAGGTTGGCCCGTAATTTTAACTTTCAACGTTGTTTGTGTCCTCAGGCTGCGTGTCGCCGAACTGCTTCTATTGAGCTGCAGTTTCCAAGTCAGTCTTCTCTTGGCTGACCTGTGCTAGCAAACTGCTTTGTCAGCATGCAGTTTCCGAGTCAGTCTTCTCTTGGTTGACCTGTGCTAGCAAACTTCTTTGTCAGCATGCAGTTCCCAAGTCAGTCTGCTCTTGGCTGACCTGCACTAGCGAACTGCTTTTGTTGGCGCGCAGTTTCCAAGTTAGTCTGCTCTTGGCTGACCTGCGCTAGCGAACTGCTTTTGTTGGCGTGCAGTTTCCAAGTCAGTCTGCTCTTGGCTGACCTGCGCTAGCGAACTGCTTTTGTTTTCTGACTTAGGCTGTGTATCCATTCTGAGCATTCCAAGCTTTCCACACAGCATGTTAAATCTTTCTTCCATGAGAGGTTTTGTTAGAATATCAGCTCTTTGGATGTCAGTATAGATTTTCTCAACTGTTATATCTTATTTTTCCACATGATCTCTGATGAAGTGATGCCTTATGTCAATATGCTTGCATATGGTGTGGTAAACAGGATTCACAATGAGTACTATAGCGCTTGTGCTGTCACAAAAGATAGGAATTTTTCGAACTGTGACTTCATAATCTTTGAGTTGTTATTTCAACCAAAGAATCTGCGCACAACAGCTTCCTGTCGCCATGTACTCAGCTTCTATTGTTGAAGTAGCAACTGAAGTTTGCGTCTTTGAAAACCAAGAAATCAACTTGCTTCCAAGAAACTGACAAGTCCCTGAGGTGGACTTTCTATCCAGTTTGCATCATCCATAATGTGCATCTGCATAGCCAGTTAGTTCAAAATTATCATCACAACGGTACCATAATCCGAAGTTTACAGTTCCCTTGACATATCTAAGGATTTTCTTGGCGGCTTCTAGATGAGATTCCTTTGGATTAGCTTGATACCGAGCATATATTCCAGCTGCAAAAGAAATATTAGGTCGACTTGCAATAAGATAAAGTAAAGAACCAATAATTCCCCTGTACAAAGTTATGCTGGCAGGTTTCCTTCAGAATCTGGATCCATTTTTCCATTTGCAATCATTGGGATCTTCAGTGATCTGCTATCTTGGACACCGAATTTGATTGCCAGCTCGTTAGCATATTAGGATTGACAGATGAAGATACCATTCGCAGATTGCTTGACCTACAGGCTGAGGAAGAAGTTCATCTCCCCCATCATGGACATTTTGTACTCATCCTTCATGAGTTCTCTGAACCTGTCACATAAAAACTTTGACCTAGATCCAAAGATAATGTCATCAACATAAATTTGCACAAGAGGAATATCATCCTTGTACTTAAAAGTAAATAAAGTTCTATCGACCGATCCTCTTTTAAAATCCGGAATACAGTAGGAATGTAGACAAGGTTTCATACCAAGCTCTGGGAGCTTGTTTCAAACTATATACTGCTTTGTGCAGTTTGTAAACTTTCTCTGGACCTGCTTCCTCGAAACCTGGAGGTTGTTCAACGTAAACTTCTTCTCCAAGAATTCCATTGAGGAAGGCACTCTTCACGTCCATTTGGTAGACTTTGAACCTCTGATGAGCCGCATATACTAGAAACAGCCTAATTGTTTCTAGTCTTACCACTGGTGCGTAGGTCTCATCATAGTCTATCCCTTCTTGTTGACAGTAACCTTTGGCAACTAATCTTGCCTTGTTTCTGATTACTTAAGCATTTTCATCTTTCTTATTCCTAAACACCCATTTTACATCAATCACTCCTTGATGTGTAGGACGATCAACTAGTGACCATACTTCGTTTCTTTTAAACTCATTGAGTTCCTCTTGCATAGGTTGTGACCCAGTCATGGTCGGCAAGAGCTTCTTCAACAGTTTTGGGTTCAGAGTAGGAGAGGTAACAGCTTAGTAGACAGCTTTCACCTATCTGTCTTCTTATCTTCACACCCGCCTTTGGGTTCCCAACAATGAGATCTTCAGGATGAGCATCGACCCATCTCCTTCGACGAGAGATTTCTTCTTCAATGAGAGTTGGTTCAGGGTCTGGTGAGGGATCTTCAAACTCAGGTAGAGGTTGAGGAGTGAAGGGGTCAAGCTATTCAAGTTGTTCAGCGAGCTGATCCACTGACAGTTCTGCATTGACTGCAGGTTCTGTTGAAGTTTCTAGATCAGTTGAGGAGGTGCTGGTTGGAGGAGCTTCGGTTCCCCTGTTGTCCCTTGTGAATGGGTGGATTTTGTGGACTAAAACCTTGTACAGGCTGACTCTCTTCTTCTTCCAAGTCGGTTGGGCTCCAACTTGGTATTTCATCTCGAAACTGCGTGTTGGAACCTGCTTGATTTTGATTTGCGTCTGTACTTTCCTTCAGGTTGAGTCTCCCTGTACTCATAGATAGATTCATCAAAAACAACATGTGGTGTTACTTCCACAATCTAAGTTTTCTTGTTAAAAACTCTGAAAGCTTTGCTGATCTCTGAATATCCTACAAATATTCCTGGATCTGCTTTGCTATCAAATGTTTTTAACTGTGATTTCCCATTATTAGGAATGTAACACGCGCAACCAAAAGATTTAAGATATTTCAATCGAGGTTTCTTATCTTTCCACAGCTCGTATGGAGTTTTTCCATGTCGTTGATGAATGATTGATCTATTCTGAGTGTAGCAAGCTGTGTTGATTGCTTCCGCCCAGAATTTCTTGGGAAGATTGGTTTCATTCAGCATTGTGCGAGCTGCTTCCTTTAGCAACCTGTTGCGTCGTTCAACAACACCATTCTGTTGAGGTGTGCGAGCTGCTGAAGTTTGATGTGTAATTCCATTTTTAGTGCAGTATGACTCAATCATATGATAAGAATTTTGTCCCACGATCAGATCTGATTGATATCACACTTTTGTTCTTCACGTTTGACAGTTTGGTGAGCAGTGCAGGTAGCTCCACTAGTGTCTCCTTCTTTTTATGTAAGAAAATAATCCAAGTATATCGTGAGTAATCATCAACAATAACGAGAGTATACTTTTTACCGTTAATGCTTCTAGGAGTTACTGGACCAAATAAATCCAGGTGGAGTAATTCCAAGATTCTACTTGTGTTGTGAGCTGCAATGCTTGGGAATGACGATTTGGTCTGCTTTCCAGCTTGACAGGTTTCACAAACATGATCTTTGTAGTAGACTTGATCTGGAAGGTCATCTGCTAGCTTCTTGCGAGCAAGCTTGTTGATGGTTTTGAAGTTTAAGTGACATAGTCACTTATGCCATAGCCAACTAACTTCAGGTGCAGATTTGGTGACCAGACAGGTTTCTTTCTCATCTGACCATTGTACTATGTACAAGTTATCCTGCAAAATACCGGTAAGAAGAATTTATTCTCCTTCCTTGTTCTTTATGGCACATTTGTTAGCAGAAAATTCTACTCTTTTTCCGGTATAGCAGAACTGGCTTACAGAAAAGAGATTATGATTTAAACCTTCAACATAAGTGACATTAGATATTGTTGTTTTACCAACAATTAGATTACTGTAACCTCTTGTTTTCCCTTTAGAGTCTCCTCCAAAAGCGACTAGAGGTCCGTCACATTCGATGAAGTTTGTAAGCAAGCTTTTGTCACAGGTCATATGCTTTGTACATCCACTATCAATGATCCAGACCGTGCCGCGAGCTGCTCGCTTTCTTCTTTGAGCTTTCCCATCCTGCAATTAGACAGATTTAGCAACCCACATGAATTTGGGTGCTTTGTTAGCAGGTTGGGTTTTAGCAACCCACATGAATTTGTGCCCAAGAAGTCGGGCATACAGGTGGTTGAGAACGATAAGAAAAAGATGGTGGTGACCCGACTCTAAACGGGATGGCGGGTTTGCATTAACTACAGGAAGCTGAACAAAGTCACTAGGAAGGATCACTTCCCTTACCCTTCATTGACTAAATGCTCGAGCGTTTAGCCGGAAACGAGTACTTCTGCTTCTTGAATGGGTACTCAAGATACATACAGATCAATGTTGCCCTAGAAGATCATAGCAAGACCACATTCGCATGCCCATATGACACTTTTACTTATCGAAGGATGCTCTTTAGGCTATGCAATGCACCTGGAACTTTTCAGCATTATATGATGAGTATTTTCCCCAATCTCTTAGAGAAAAGTATCGAAGTATTCATGGATGATTTCAAAGTGTATGGGAAAGGCTTCGATACTTGCTTGGTTAATCTGGAGCAAGTGCTACAATGTTATGTTGAAAAGGATCTCGTACTCAATTACGAAAAATGACACTTCATAGTCAAGGAGGGGATAGTCCTTGGGTATGTTGTATCTAGAAGAGGAATAGAGGTAGATAAGGAAAAGGTGGACATCATATCCACATTGCCTTATCCCAATTCAATAAAGTAGTTGAGAGGATTCCTTGGGCACACGGGCTTTTACTGCCGATTTGTGAAAGACTTTGCAAAGATCGTTCAACCTGTGATGCGATTTTTGGAAAATGATGTGCCATGGGAGTTCAATGAAGAATGCAAGGAAGCATTCTACATTTTGAAAGAAAGGCCCCAATCATACGTCCACCCAAGTGGGGTATGCCCCTTGAACTGATGTGTGACGCGAGTGGCTATGCCATGGGAGTTGTGCTTGGGCAGAAGGTTGAGAAGGAGAATTTTGTCATCTACTATGCCTCGAAGACTCTCAACGCTACCCAAAGAAACTACTCCACCACTGAAAATGAGCTTCTTGCCATAGTATTTGTCTTTAAGAGCTCATATCTCTTGGGAAGGAAAACAATAGTCTACACGGATCATTCTGTAATCAAATACCTTATGGCCAAGAAGGAAACAAAACCTCGCTTGATCATATGGATACTCCTCCTTCAAGAGTTCAATGTAGGGATTGAGAACAAGGAAGGGGGCAGAATCAAGTTGCGGATCATCTCAGCCGGATCATTCAAGAAGATGATGGTATGCCCATAATAAAGACCTTCCCTGATGAGCATCTGTATGCCCTCTATGCGGTCAAGATACAGGAGCCATGATATGCAGATTTAGTTAACTACTTGGCCATTGGCGAGATACCCAAGGAAATGGAGGCATACCACAGAAACAAGTTGATAAGGGAATCCCAACACTACATTTGGGATAAGCTTTATTTATGGAAATATTGTTTAGATCAAGTGATAAGGAGGTTTGTGCCTGAAGAAGAACAGAAGAGTATCCTCGAGCATTGCCATGCTAAGGAACGTGGATGACACTTTGGGCACAAGCAAACTACAAGGAAGATCCTTGATTGTGGGTTCTATTGGCCCACACTCTTCAAGGATAGTTATGAATGGGTGAAATCATGTGACAAGTGCTAACATGAAGGAAACATTGGAAGAAGGAATGAGATGCCCCTCATGCCCATACTACCAGTTGAGATCTTTGATGTATGGGGAATCAATTTCATGGGTCCCTTGCCCAAGTCTAGAGGGAATCAGTACATCCTCTTTGCTATGGATTATATGTCTAAATAGGTCGAGGCAAAGGCACTCTCCGGAAACAACTCCAAGGTAGTCGTAACATTTTTTAAGTCCAATATTTTTACCAGATTCAGCGTGCCCAAGGTGCTAATCAGTGATCGAGGTACTCGCTTTTGCAGTAGCACGGTAGAAGCCTTGATGAGGAAGTATGGGATATATCACAAGTTAACCACAGCTTATCATCCCTAAGGAAATTGGGGCCGAATTATCCAATCGGATAATCAAAACCATCTTGAGAAAGATAATCAGAACCTCAAGGAAGCAGTGGAGTTCTAAGCTCGATGATGCCCTGTGGGCATACAGAACTGCTTACAAAATACCATTTGGGATATCACCTTATCGCATGGTGTTTGGGAAGGCATGTCACCTGCTTGTGGAATTGGAGCACAAGGCATCTTGGGCAGTGAGCAAGATAAACTACGATTGGGAGAAAACTGCGCAAGAAAGGAAGTTAAGTTTGCAAGAGCTCGAGGAAATTTGTCTCGAGGCATATGATAATGCTGCCATTTTCAAAAAGAAGCTCAAGAGAGCTTATGATGAAATTATTCAGAAGAATGAGTTTGAACCTGAACAACTAGTGCTCCTTTACCAATCAGGGTTCAAGCTGATGCCAGGGAAGATCACAACCAAGTGGTGTGGATCGTTCATTGTGGAGGCCCAACACCCTAATGGAGTAGTAAAAGTGCGCGATTTGGTCGAAGGAATCACTTTCAAGGTGAATGGACAGAGATTGAAGGTCTACTATAGGCAGAATGAAGTCTACAATGAGGGACCCGAGGTTCCTGAGGAAGGAGTTTACTAAAAAATGAGCAAGACATCATGCCCACGACAATAACTAGAGCGATGACCAAGAGGCAACCTGGTATGTTTTCTTTTTTATTTTTGATTCAGTAAGTGTTGGAGAAAGTATCCGCACACTTTGCCCAAGGCAAAGTGTGTGTGTGTGTGTGTTCTCCTTGTTTTGTTTATTTGTCTTTTGGATCAACACTCTACACACTTTGCCTTGCCCAAGGTAAAGTGTGTGTATGTGTGGTGATTCATTTCGATTTTATTTCAGTCGTACTAATAAACCAAGAAGGGTTGTTTTCCTCGCAAATAAGTTTTTATGTTTCCTGTGTGCAGCGTATGGGCATAGCGGTAGATGATGATGTGTCTGGGCAGAGGGGCAGTTGAGTTCGAATAAGGAAAGAAATCCTCCTAAGATTCTATCAAATCACACGTCTGATTTAGTCAAAACGTGTGCCCTAAGTTTGCCCAACTTTCATAACTGCCATCATCACCCCAAATTTGAAATTCAAATTAAAAACCTACCCACTACCCCATAAAACTCTGCAACTACCTTCTCTCTCTTTCTTAGCATGGTAGGAACCCGACCCAAAAACAAATTCACAATCCCTCATAGAACAAAAATTGATCTCACTAATGGTTCACCACCACCACACCCATAAACTTCCAAAAAACTGAGAAATAAACCAGCCATGACTTCCCCAAGCAAATCCGCATCCAAAACCCCCTCTCCTTTAATGGCCAATTCAAACCTCTCATCACCGTTCCACCGGAGCAACATGCAGAGTTGAAGGTACCCGAAGGAAAAAAAAGAAGACCCTTGTTCGTTAGAGCACGATGCCGAGCAAAAGGGCAAGGAAGAGGAGAACGTCGATGAACAGGCGGCAAGGAGGAGGATGAACCAGTGGCGGATGTGGCGGTTGAAGAGAGTAGCAAGAAGGCGCCGGAATCTGTTAAGCACAAAAGAAAGTCCTCGGCCACTACTCCTCCGACGAAGTGGCAGAAGACAATACCTTTTGATGCCAGCTCATCGCCAATAACCATTGAGGTATTGGAGGGAAGAAAACTACACCCTAGTGATAGTGAAGAAGAAGAAAAAGCCACCACGATCAGCAGGTGGAAGTACACGCTCGAAGGCAGCGGGCAAGGCGAAGGTGAAAGCATTTACCGATACTAGCATCCGCCCAACAATGTAGATATGGAGGCCCTCAAGCAGTTGGGGGTGGATAAAGAGGTCAAGCGGCTATTTGACAACATAGGGTGGGGATTTTTCCTTGATTGGCTAGCGGAGGTGAACGTGGATCTGGTGAAGTAGTTTTACAACAACGCAAGGGTCGAGTTTGACAAGGATGGAGCCCCGTGTGGAGAGGAGTGCACCCTGGGCAAGGACGAGTACAAGCAATCCTTGAACGAGTTCAATCGGGCCTTATGGGCAAGCTCGTTCAAGGTTCTGATGAAGGTCGACTACAAGGATGCAGTGAAGTGCATGCCCGAACTGTCTGATGATTAGGATGCTATCTGGGCAGAGATGAACAAGAGCGAGGACATCACCTTCCACTCTAGCAAGACAAAGGGCAACGCAGTCAAGAATCCAGCACTACACATCTGCCATCGTGTTCTTGTCTACAACTTCTTTGGCAAGAGAGACAGCTCCAACTCCCTCTCTTAACAAGAGGTCTACATCCTATGCTGTATGACCAAGGAGAGAAAGCTGAACTTTGGAGGCTTCGTAGCTGCCCACATCCATAATGTACTCAACAAATCTACGCAACGTCTTTCTCTTGCCCATATGATCACGGTATTTGCAAAGCGGATGGAGTGCTGGACTGAAGAATATGAGAATAGTGCCTCACCTAAGGAGAAATTGGACCTGGCTTGCCTCAGTAAGATGATAGAGATCAAGCAAGTCGGGAAAAATAAGTACAAGATCGTTGAGGAGAAACCAGTGAAGAAGAGGACCACCCAATCTGCCACCCCAAAATCCCAGAGTGAGGATGTGCTTGCCGCTCAGGAGAGACTCAACCAAGTCAACGTGGTCCTGCACTCTTTATTTCAATAGCTCAATCTCAGGTACCCACCTGAGGCATCTTAAATTGTCCCTCCCAATTTGCCGTGTCTTTTTGTTTTTGTTTTATTTTTTTTCATTTATTTAAATTTTTGCAAGAGACAGTCACCTCTCTGCCTGCACACTTTGCCCAAGGCAAAGTGTGTATGTGTGGAGAGGTAAATTGCATGTATAGTGTCTGCCTTGCCATTCATCCATTCTACCTCAAAGGTGGGATGAATGAACAGCAAGGCAATTGTCTTCTTTTCGTGTCAATCCCCTTCTTAGATACAATTCCATTCGGGAACTGTGTGGGCGTGGGGAATTTTTGTTGTGAATATGTGTATGTATGTCAATGTGGATATGTAGGTCAAGTCAAGCATGTTTAGGAAACCAGAAAACAAGTATAATGGAATGAACATGAATTGCCTAGTGAGGTTTTGAGTCTATATGTGTAAATTTATTAAACACATGTTCTTTCATTATGAGAATGACTTGATGCTTAGAATCTATTCTAGGACTTGCCTGCACTTCTTGTTGAGACCTTGGTGAATTGAGTGAGGTGTTTAGAGGATAAAGACATTTTTCTTTCTATTAGACTTACAGCTTAAAAGCCGACCCTTTGATATATCAATTGTTTAGTCCCTTTGAGCCTTATAATTTCTTTTCTTTTATTCACTTAAATTATGCCCAAGTGTAAATACTTCCCTACCCGGTCGTGAGAACTCTAGGTGTAAAAAGAAGTAAAGGGAGTAGACATGGATAAGTCATAGGAATCCATGGAAATAGGCAGAGCATAAAAATCACAAGAGGCAGAATGCCCATATAGTGAAAATGTCTATTAGAAAGAAAAGAAAATAGGGATGGAAAAAGAAAAGAAAAAGAAAATATATAAGTCCCCATAAAGAGTTAAATGTGCTTAGGCCTAGGAACATAAGTAAAAAGGGCGAGGTTGTTAGGGAATTGGGCTGCAAATATGCCCAGGCTATACCTAGTCTGAGTTCTCCAAATGATCTGTGCCTCTGACCAAATATTTCCTACCATGTTATATGCCTACATTACAATCCAAGTAAGACCTTTTGATGAACACCAAGAAGTCTATCCGGAGCTGCATATTTTATTTTCCCATTTATGCTTTCATTTCGAGTGTTGTGAGGAAGAACAAGTCATACGGGCAAATTACGTATGTTTTGATGTTTTTGGCCGACGTTGGAGTCCGCCCTACTTTCATATTTCAATATCAATATATTTTCAGTACTTATTTAATTATGTCTTTCATTTATTTCATTGTTATTTCATTTCGAAGCATGGTAGGCTAGATCTATAAACCCAGTTTAAGCAAGATGACTTAACTGCAATGTAACTTAAAATACTCGTGAGGTCAAAGGTTTGGGCTTAATAGTATATGCATGTTTTCCCGAGTTCTGATTCTTAATTCATGTTGGGTTTGGTTGGGTATGTGGCCAATATCAAATCGAGTCGAGCATGATTACAAATAATACATGGGTAAAAGCTATCAAAAAATAAATGGGTAAAAGGTGTAGAGAGATCTCACTCCATAGTATATGAACTAGCACAAGCATATGTGGTCGTAGGTTTATTAACCTGCTATTGGCTATTTCGGAATCACCATAAAACTAAATGTTGTTTGTGCAAAGGCATGACAACTAGTCCTTGCATGTTAGAGTCTAAGTTAGGGAGTTCATTTTTATTCTGTAAGGGTGAATTAGGCCTACTTGACAAGGCACATGACGGTGACGCATGACAGTTTTTTGTTTTTTGTTTTTTTTTTTAATTTTTGAATGTAGAGAGAAATTTGAATTATTTTTCCTTGTCATAAATTTGGTATATGTTATAATGAAATAATGGCGCCCATTTTTCTGAATTTTTTTCGTGTGTGCAATGTGTTTTTTCGGCGTTCAATGTTTCAGTAACAAAATTTAATTTCTTTTCAAGTTTACCACATGTACAATTCTGAAAAAGAAAAATTCAAAATTAAAATATACTGAAAATTAAATATTAAATTTTAATGTTATAACTTAATATAAATTAAAATTACTAATTAATCACCTAAACACTTTTACCCACCCCTAATGCTAACTCTCCTAAAAGGCTAAAATAAAACTATGTACTCAAATAAAACATTAAAACGTGTCAAGATGGATTGAACTGATGGAATAATAGCAACAATAACTTCACTACCATAACCCTTAAAACCTGATTCAAACAAGTGAAGAAGTAAAACGACTAGCTAGCTAAAAGTGTTGCACCCTAACTTTCCACTCCCCTTCAACCGGATCATAAGAGACGAACTCCGCTCCTTGTTCTTCGATCCTCTTGATCAACGTCTCTTGATAACTTTGAACTTGATGCCCTTCAACATACTGCTTCCCAGTTTTCGAGTCAATGCATTTAACATTGAGCAAAGTAACCTCAGCTTCCTTGTTCAGCTGTTGCCCGACCAGAGGCTTCTTTCCTTCATCCGGATAAACAGTCACTTCACGATCTTTGAACTGCACGATAGATCCAATATCAAGATGGCGGACATCTGTCTCCCCGATAAACTTGATGCTTCCATAACCCTCCCTTCCCACAACAAAGTCCTTAACATGGCTGCAGAATCCAGCTTCTGCCATTTCCCTAGCTTCAAGCTCGAGTAGTGAAGGTTTTATGTAATATTCTGCTGCCGGAAGCTTTGGCAGTAGCGCTAAAACATCAGCCACGTATCTTTCAGTTGATGCAGAGACTTCATCATGTTGGCTGGCAACATCATCAGCCAACCTAGTTGAGTTTTCATCAAGTTGAAAAGAACTAGAACTTTCTTTAACCTCGTCATCTTTGCCTGCAAGGTTAAAACATTTGAGGTATGATTAATAGAGAACAAGCATTTTTGGTATGATTAATACAGAACGTATCCCAGTAAAGGAAAATACTAATACTCTCTATATCCAGTTCCTTTTGGCAAGATATAATAGTGAAAATTTAAATCTGAGATAGTCAGATTAAACACTTACTATTTTGAGGTGAATGAAGAGACAAAGAGGAGACATTGACCGAATCCCTGGGGTTCTCCCTTGGCATGAAAGGAGCTACAGAACCAAGTTTATCTTCTTCATCAATGAAAAATGGAACCTGCAATTATCAAGAATTGTGATGTATGATTTTAGTCATTTTCTTCTTGATAGAGTGCAATAGTTTGAACATCTTGCTGCACAATCAGGTGTTTCATGACAGAACTGGATGCATAAAAATGAGTTTTTTGGCTCACCTTAGTCTGACTGCTTCCACCATTAGGCTTTCGAGTAGGCAACCCAGGGAGTCTGGAGGATACATGCCGGATTCTCAATAAGGATTCCCTTCTATTCGGCGAAATATTATCTGAGACCTGCATTTATGAATTTGAATAGCAAAAAATGAAAACAATCTGAATTTGCATAGGGAAAGAGAGCAGAATGACTGAAAAGTTAAAAGCAGAAAAACTTGAACATTCTCGATTAAGTGACTAAAAAAAAAAGCTGAACATTCCAGCCTAGAACTACTTTTTCCTTTCTGTTTCCTGGTTAGGGGTTTGATAACTTGTTACTTCACTAAATTTTTGAGTTTTTATTTCAATAAAATATTATTCTAAAGACCATTGTATCACAAGTCTGGAAAGATATAACTTACTGGCAAGCTAGATATTCCATGAAGTCTTGATCTCACTGCATTGGGCTGATCAACTGGTAATCGCGCGGCAAAAGGATTCGCAACAAGTGGAGACTGCATGCTCAAATTGCTTGGAGGAGCATACCTATCAACATCAATAAATAAATAAAAACAGTAGATAAATACTAATTACAAATATTAGAGAAATATAAGGATGCCTCTTCAAAGGCATCATGAGTTTTGATCTAAGTTTTTATTGTTTGCATTTAGTACATCACATGCCATCTCAAGATCAGATGGAATATGCATCAACTTTTCTTTAAATTTATTATTAACTCTTAACTATAAAATTAGGAGCAAGAACATACGGCCCCCCTCTTACAGGAAAGAAAAATTATTAATCAAGTATAGTTTTATCAATTAGTGAAAGTTAACTATGAAGCTAAGATATCCCAGAAATGAAATACTATACAATCGTAAAACTAAAACTTGAAATACATATAATGAAAATTGAAATGCCTTCAGACTAGACATGGCAATGTTTCATTTACAAGTTAGAAAAATTAGAGTAAGTGGAGTATGATTAGTTCTTTTCGGTTTTTCTTCAGAGATCTATAGGGACTAAGAAAGATATATTTTGATCAATAACATAGCATTGGTGTTTCTTGCAGACTATGAAAATGAGATGCTAATTATGTAGGACATTAAGAATCTTACATTTACTTGTGTTTTGTATTTGAACAATATCAATTCCAATCATATAAATTCAGCTAGGCTAATCCTTTTCCTTCCCTATCTTTCTCTTACCATCATGCTTCGCTCTTCACACGATTGAAGAAAGATAGAAAACTAAAAAATGGAGAGCATAAGTCAATCAAACTTACTGTTCAGTTGGAAGGGATCCCGATCTCTCAGCAGCTTGTTGAGTCTGTGATTCATTCACAGTAGAGGAGCAAAGATCTGATGATGCAACTGGAGTAGACAGTACGGACAGTGGTTTTGTGAAGGAAAATGTTCCTTCAGAAGAACTAGGGAATACTGATATTTTGGGGGATTGATTAGCAGATGGAGAGAGTGTTGAAGCTTTGGTGATTGTGATGCTAGGAGTTGTACAGTTTTCCAGTTGAAAGGGAGAACGGACAGAGGATTGATTGGATGATGGTGGAAAGGGGAAGATATTTTGAGTGTCAGATCTCTCCGAAAAAAATGATCTGGAAAATGGATTACCCCAGGGTGTTGTTCCTAGAAAAAAAGGAAAAGAATAAGCTCAAGTATCTCTCGGGATAAATAAAGAAGAATTAAAATGATACGGCATAAATCAGGATTAAATGAGTACCTTTATCACCTACTCGATAATCTTCCAACCTCAACTCCTCGTGACTTCTATCGTTGTAACTTGGCACTGCAGAAATGGACTGAATGTTCCCAATGTATTCTATACTATATGTCATATCAAATTCTGTTTCCGTTGTTGCAGAATAAGGTGTTACTCTACTTCCTTGATACTTGGCCACAGTTTTGACCTGCAATCCTGTAGCATGAAATAAGTCATGTATAATACATGTAAATTCTGTTTCCGTTGTACAGGTTTATCTTGTAGCACACAGAAAACAATGTTCACTTACCTTGAGATGATTTATTGAAGTCATTAATGGGAAAGGATCCCACGTTCTCAGCAGTTTGTTGAGGCTGTGAAGGGGCTACTATCAAAGTCAAAGAATCTGACGATGTTACTGGGGTAGACTGCATGGAAGGTGAGAAGATGACAGAAGGCTTTGTGAAGGGAACTCTTCCAATACAAGGACTAGAAATTGTTCGAAGTGGAATTGTGGAGATTTTGTTGCTGGAGGTTACAGAGTTTCCTCTCTCAAGTTCGGAGAAAGTGGATTTGAATGGTTGAAAGGGAGAGACGGACGACTGGTTGGATAATGGTGGAAGAGGGAAGGAACTTGGTGGAGTATGAAATGCAAAAACACGTTGTACTTGTCCACCTAGGCCAAAAGGAAAAGAATTAGCTCGAGTATCTCTTAAGAACTATAAAGAAGAAACTACATGTACAGAAAAGTTAAAGCATGATTACCTTTATCACCTAATCCATAATCTTCGTACCTCAACTCTTCGTGACTTTTATCGTTGTAACTTGGCATTGCAGAAATGGACTGAAACCTCAATACGTATTCTACATCACGTGCTTTTTCAACTTCAGTTGTTGCAGAATAAGATGCCACTCTACTTCCTTGAAACTTAGTTGAACTTGAGCTCTGTGATCCTGTAGCAAGAAATGAATCACGTATAATGCATGTTTAATCTTATTTGAACGTTGAGAAACAATTGCTCGTGAGATAAACATTTGAATAGGTACAACTTCCTTTTGATAAGAAACGATGTTCATTTGCTCACCAGAAGAAGCCTTAATTCCGAATATGCTACTGCTTCCTGAAGCAGGAGATGCACCAAAGATAAACCCGGAAGTCGACACTAGATTATTTGAAATGCTAGATGATAGAAATCCACTAGACGAACCAGAGCAAAACCCGGAAGTAGTCGACACCGGATTGTTTGAAGTGCTAGATGATAAAAATCCACCACATCCACCAGATGAACCAAAGCCAAACCCGGAAGTGGTCGACACTGGATTGTTTGAAGTGCTAGATGATAGAAATCCACCACATCCACCAGATGAACCAAAGCCAAACCCGGAAGTGGTCGACACTGGATTGTTTGAAGTGCTAGATGATAGAAATCCACCACATCCACCAGATGAACCAAAGCCAAACCCGGGAAGTGGTCGACACTGGATTGTTTGAAGTGCTAGATGATAGAAATCCACCACATCCACCAGATGAACCAAAGCCAAACCCGGAAGTGGTCGACACTAGATTGTTTGAAGTGCTAGATGATAGAAATCCACCACATCCACCAGATGAACCAAAGCCAAACCCGGGAAGTGGTCGACACTGGATTGTTTGAAGTGCTAGATGATAGAAATCCACCACATCCACCAGATGAACCAAAGCCAAACCCGGAAGTGGTCGACACTAGATTGTTTGAAGTGCTAGATGATAGAAATCCACCACATCCACCAGATGAACCAAAGCCAAACCCGGAAGTGGTCGACACTGGATTGTTTGAAGTGCTAGATGATAGAAATCCACTACATCCACCAGATGAACCAAAGCCAAACCCGGAAGTGGTCGACACTGGATTGTTTGAAGTGCTAGATGATAGAAATCCACCACATTCACCAGATGAACCAAAGCCAAACCCGGAAGTGGTCGACACTAGATTGTTTGAAGTGCTAGATGATAGAAATCCACCACATCCACCAGATGAACCAAAGCCAAACCCGGAAGTGGTCGACACTGAATTGTTTGAAGTGCTAGATGATAGAAATCCACTACATCCACCAGATGAACCAAAGCCAAACCCGGAAGTGGTCGACACTGGATTGTTTGAAGTGCTAGATGATAGAAATCCACCACATCCACGATATGAACGAGGCAAAGTGCCAAAACTAGGTGATATTGAGGCTGTGAAAGGCGATATGCTTGGTCTTTCAGACGGAGGCGCAAAAGTAAATCCAAATGTACTTGTTCTGGAACCACTGGATGTACCAAGTACCGAGTTTGCAGGGCTCGAGCTGAAGGCGCCTCCGGTGGAGGATTGACTTGATGGCACAGGAGAAGTATGAGGAACAAAAGGAGAGCTTGATTGTTGAAACGCATTCCCTTGGTTCGAGCACGGAAAACTAGATTCTGCAAGGGAAAAGCAGTATTTCAACTCAGGGAATTTCAAAATAAAACTCTAGTTTCATTGAGTATAAAGGAAAAAGCATCATACCCTTGAGTAGCTCATAATCCTCTATCCTCAACTCTTCGTGACTTCTTTCTACGTGTTGAGGCATTGCTGATATCGATTTCATTCGTTCATTAGTTAATGTTCCGATTTCTGGTGTTTCGGAATATGGTGCTACTCTACTTCCTCGACATTCCTTTCCGGTATTGCCCCAAGAGAAAGAGAACCCTGCATTCCCAAAAAAAGGCAGATTTAAGTCCATTCTTTAATCTATTGAACAGCAGATTGCAAGAGGTTTCTATTAAATAGGTTTCTATTAAATCGATTTCTTTTTTCAGGAAATACTGATCCACCAGTGGAAGTTACGAGAGACAATGAATGTGTAAGAACCACGAACTAAGCAATGGCTCGAAAAATTATATATATATATGACAAAAAAAATGATACTAGCATGCCGTGGAGGAAGGTTAATGTAGTCTCGTCTTAACATAAACATGATTCGTGATTGGTTTATTCTAAAAATAATAATAATAATAATAATAAATAAATAATCATGATGAAGAAGGCATGAAGTCACATATTTTGAACAATAGAGCCCTAAAATTGCCCCAGAAAAATTACTGACTGTAATAACCATGCACAACACTACCGATCAGATGCAATTATACAAAAAAAAAAAACGCATGATTTTCAACTCTGAAAATAAAAATAAAAGAAAACAAAAGGCGGAATTTTTAGCGAAAAAATTACCAGGAGCACATTGCACAATCATTGTTGCGGTGCGGAAAGGAGGTTTTTTTTCTCGATAAAGATGTTTAAAAGTATTTGATTTGTAGGAGAGAGGAAGTTTAGAGTTGAGAATTGAGGAAGTGCAGCGTATATATAGTCCGTTGCCGCGGGAGAGTTGGCGAGTTAGCTTAGCTTAAAGAATAAGCTGATGTGTAGCTTTTTCTTAATAAAGCGGGAGAGGGGGGAATTCTCAACCGGCGATCGCAAGGTTTTGTTTATTTCAACTCCGGGGCTTCTACTTTTTTTAATTTTCATTTCGGTCCTTACCTTTGGTCGGAAGTGGTGTACCCATCATCACCTGATAAACTCAAGCTCTGACACAAATTGATAATTTTGAAATAAATATCTATATATTATTATCGATTATCAATCATATACATATATTTATATATATACAAAATAGATCATAATTATACGTGGAATTATCTCTCATAATTGGTCGTGACAATTCATTGTTAGTAATATTACACATATCAAATTATAATTAAAGTGAATCAATAAGGGTATCATTTATCGGGTAGTTGTTTCTGTTAAGTATCTTGAATCATCTATTGTCGAATGAAAAAAAAAAGTGTTACAAAGTCGGATTAAATTGTATTTGAAAAATAATAGTTCGACCAAATACATGCGGGTATGAGATAATAAATAAATAAAAGCGTGAATGAGCCAAATTGAAAACAAACCAAACCTAATGGGTTGACCCAATTAATCAAATATTTTTTTATAAAAGTTGGGGTTGAAACGATGCTCTATAAATTTTTCCATGCATAATTTAGATATATGAAAACTAATAGACTTTTTTAATCTAAAAACCATTATAATCTCTTGATTTTTCAAATCGATGAGTATGAATGTTCATTTCTAATAAAATTTTAATTACCTTTTAATTATTACTCGCATATTATACTACTATTAATTAGTTGGGTTATTTATGAGAGAATTTCCTCGACTGTGTATGATTTTCGGCCGTATGGATAATGGAATAAACTAATGCAACATTATGAATAGATGGTGAAGGGGTATGTGATGTGTCGGACTAGAAAGTAGGGAGAATTTGAAGGAAAAAAAAATATACTCCGTATATTACAGCATGGGTTTGCACAATAAGCTACAGATCATTACATCATAAGCTGCAACTATGAAATCCAAAAAAAAAAAAAAGAAAAAAAAAACAACTTTCAAGATTCAAAAGACACATGAATGAATAGAGAGACAACAAACAAGTTTACAACAGCTAGCCTCCTGCAAGTAGTCCTTCTAGAATGCAAACTTACTATGTAGGTAGGGTACAGAAAGAGAAGCAGCAGCAGCACCCCCGTCATCTTCAACATCCAACGAATCGAATAGTAAGGCCGGTAATAGCACCCGTAACATGCATTCATGTTGAACTGGAAAAGTAACTAGGGAGCATCCCTCATGCTTATATTCAAGCTGTTTCGCATTGTTCGCCTTCCAATCCCACCATTCCCCTTGGTCATCATAGCAACAAATTCTCCGTAGTCAATCCTGCCATCCTATACATACAAAACCCATTAATCGAGACATTCACAGCGAAAACAAGCATAAGCATGGACGATGCATGATCACTTACATTATCTTGATCGACTTCTTTGATTATATCTTCAATGAAAACATCAGTCATATTGTGCTCTACACACGCTTGTTGGAGTTCATCAACTGTAATATAACCACTTCCATCCTTGTCAAAATACTGGAATGCAGCCAAAAGATGTTCTTCACGTTCGAGTTTATTCAGGTGCATAGTAGCTGTTATGAACTCTCCATAGTCAATGGTTCCACTGTTGTCTACATCAGCCTGCAACAAAAACCATAACATAGCAAACACGTTTGCCTATAAACATCAAAACATTATGGACACTAAAACTGTGCTAGTATCGCATTGTCTAGAGATAAATGATTCGAGAATTGGTGACAGAATAGGGTTGCGTTATAACCTACATCATACATTAGCAGCCTATGGACTTCAGCAACAAGATTACCAAAACCTTAGGTCTAAAATCTTTCTATGTACTTGTCTCCATCTAATCATAGCCTCATACACATGATATGGTAATAACATCAAGCATGCATGTAGATCGGCAAACAAACATCACAAGTAAATGACAAAACTTTGTAAATGCAAAAGGCAACAAAAGTAGCAACTAGTGAAAAAAAATAAAAAATAGTCATACCGCATCCATAAGATCTCTTATTTCTGTGTCCTTCAAAGTTGATCCATATTTTCTTAATCCGACTTTGAGTTCATCAAATGTGATTGCTCCACTATTATCAGTGTCCATGGCTGCAAACATCTCTTTTAAGCCCGCAATTTCTTCTTCTGACAAGCTTTCAGCTATGACCTGGACACAAAATCAATGGTGCAAATTAACCATCATGATCATATTTTTTCCAACACAAGCAAATAACTTAATCGAGAAATTATATCTTCCAGCAAAGATGAAGTATAACTGGCAAGTTGTCCTGAGATGACAAAAAATTCAGTGCATTATACATACACGTAGAGCCATTTTCTTCAATCTATTCATAACAGAGAACTGTTTGAGACGAGAAAGCACAGCAGGATCCAGGGCCCTATCAGGCGCGACGCCATTTTCACATATCCAAGGATGACCTACATAATTTTAATCAGAAAGAACAATAAGAATGGTCAGAACATGAGCACAGGAAATTCAAGGAAGCTGCTGTAAAGAGAAAGCATTATCCCTTATCTCACTTAACATCATTTGCCTAGTCAATAGTTACATAATTATAGAGGCACCATTGCAGAGGGATTTTCTTTGGTTGATAATTGTCTTTAGTTCAGAAATAGTTCCTAGAACTCATCTTGCTATGAAATGTTGTTTGAAACACACTCAACTACTACAACCCAGACATCTATTGTGTCTACTGGAACATCAAATTTCCAACAGTAGTGAAAGAGTTACAGAAACCATATTAAATGAAGTGAATAGCAGTTATAACTTATAACAATTTTAGAAAATGCAAACATACATAATACTTCATGAGCAGTCAACCGCTCGGAAGGCCTCATGCATAGCATCTTCTGAATAAGATCCTTAGCACTTTCTGATATCAATGGCCATGGATCAGAATCAAAATCAATGTAACCCCTCAAAACCGCATCAAAAATGCCCTGTTGAGTTTCTGAAAAACAACCAGGAATCATCAATTTAATGCAACTAGAGACAGAACTGGTTAATATGTATTAGAAAAAAACTTACCAGCCCAAAAGGGAGGAACACCACTCAACAATATATAAAGGATAACTCCTGCTGTCCACACATCTGCTTCAGGGCCGTAATTCTTCAAAAGAACCTCTGGTGCGACATAATATGGGCTTCCAACCACATCAGTGAAAACCTGACCTGATCAGAGTAAATCATGCATGAAGTTAGACGGCCTCCAGAAAAGGGAATTGACCAATGCTCGTCCATAGGCAGACCAAGCTACACTACAGATACAACAATCAAAGAACAAAATAATCTAATCATACCTGGCTTGAAAAAGACCGAGAGTCCAAAATCAATAGCTTTGAGAGAGAAATCATCATCCTTGTTAACTAATAAGAAATTCTCTGGTTTAAGATCTCTATGCATCACCCCAAGGGAATGGCATGCCTCAACAACTCCTATGATGACCTTAGTCAACTGGGCAGCATTTCTCTCACTGTAGTGGCCCCTTTGGATAATGCGGTCAAACAGTTCCCCGCCTGCACAGAGTTCCATGACAATGTGAACATACAAAGGGTCCTCATATGCCCCCTTAATGGTGACTATATTCTTGTGACCAGCCAGATGGTGCATTATCTGAATCTCCCTCCTAACATCCTCAACGTCTTCTCTCGAAATCAACTTCCTCTTTGATATGGACTTGCAAGCATAATCAATGCCAGTGGAGATCTCAGTGCACAGAAAAGTAGTGCCGAACTGGCCTTGCCCTAACTTACGGCCTAGAGTGTAAAGGTCACGGATATTATCAGTATTGTGACCCAAGACAAAGTAAGGCTGGTTGGTGGCGCCTCGGTTCATGATGCTATCTTTCCTAGGGCTAATGAGGGGGGGTGGATTGGCCTCCTTTTTGTGGTTTGGCTGTGCTTCTTTCAAGAATTCTTCAATTGCAGATTGTTGGGAAGTTCGAGAGTTACTGTCAGAAGAATTGGAGCAGGCTGATGATCCTTTGCGCTTGGAGTTGGACTGGTCTTCCTGAAATGGTTTGCCTAAAGATGACCCACGACATGTATTGCCCATGAAACAACTCAATTCCCCTTGCTCGTCGTTCTCTCTCTCTATCAGTTCAGTTTCTAATCAGTGGGGTTCCTTCTACAATATCTTTTTCCATCAATAGGAAGAGCCTAAGCAGTTACAAACAAAAGAAAGCAGATAAGAATGCAGCATTGATCTCTCAAATTGGCATCATGTCCAAATTCTAAACAAGTAGCATAAAAGTTTTCTTCCAAATTCCCATTCACGAGCCCCATGCTCCCCGACCCATCAATCACAGCAAAAAGAAGCCGCGAACAAGATTTTATAAATTGACAAATAGACATACACGCAAGGGTCAACAGAATCAGAAAGTGACAGCTGAAGAAAAATGATGCTCCACATCAGCCCAGAATACAAGAAGAAACAATATAAGTTAATGCTTAGCAAAACTCAAAATCAAATACAGGAGATCAATAGATCCAGTTAAAAACAAGCAAATCCCAGAAGTAGAGATCAGACAAATCATATATGCGGATAGATAAGGATAGGAAAAGGAAGGACCTTTGCACAGTAGGAGAGTAGTAAATAAAAAGCATGAGAAAAACCGGATCTTGAAATCAAAGTTAAATAGCAACGGGCATGAAAACCAAGCTAAGATTAAAGAGTTAAACTTCGGTATGTATTGTATAGAGTGAGTAAGAAGACATCTGTATATACCTACCAATTTACAGAAGATTCAGGAAACTTTAAGGAAGACAATGAAATGTTGAATAGAACCTCCACCACCACCTTCCTGCATTTTTTGTCACACAAAAAGAAATAAATAAAAATCTAGTAACAATTGATAATATTCGAGCAATCAATCAGTTTCTCTGACGGTCTCGATCAGGTTAACAATATGTCTTTGAAAAAATTATTTTCCTTAATTAAAATGTTTTTCTCCTTATAATAAACATTGACATATACTAATAACGAGTATCTGAGAATGTAGAAGCGAAGTGGTGGAGACCAACTCAATTCAACAGGCTTCCCCATTTCGCCTCTGACATTCCAATATTCCTTTCTTTATACTTGAGTAAAATTACAGATAACTGACAGCTTATTCAACTCAAGGAAATTCTATTAAGTGAGCAAGCGTGGGGATAAATTTGTGTTATTTTTATTTGAATTATATGCGGAATCTTATAGCCTTTCTGTCTCCTCTGTTTCTATTTTCTGTTCACTGGAAAAGAATTGATGAATGTGAAAAAGTTCAAAAAGCACCAACTATAATATCTTACTTACTGATTTGCTACTTTAATTTTTTGAAGGGAAATATTCAGTTTAATAATGAGTAGAGTGTCTGATTTCTTATTTATTAGACTGCTACTCATATAGAATTATGAAAAACAGAATTGAGATGTTTTGCTAAATTACTCTTAATTAATGTCGTATTTAGCATATCCTAATTTACTTATAGTCTATTTATATGCAAAATTACGAATTGAACTTCTGTATTAGCTTATAAATTAGCACAAAACATTAAATAAAAGTATTTAGTATCATATCATCTGATGATGTTGCATTCAGCCAAATTCCGATATATGAGAATGAAAATGCACAAGGCCACTCTCTCTGCACCTCTACTGTTCTCGATGTTGACCACCTAGCTGCAATTCTATCAGCACGCTATCCGGCTCTACCAATTCCCACAACGTAAGAACGTATCTTCTCTTGTATCACTATCTATCTCAAATTAATAAGTACATTTCCATTTCAGGTTGTTGAAAGTTGAGAGACCCCACTATGACTTGGACGTGTCAAAACTCGAGGGGTGGGGAATGAGATTTAGATCAATTGAAGATATGTTTGATGATTGTGTTGAGCCTTTAACCATGCAAGGTCTTCTCCCTCCAACCATTCAACCTCCTTCGATTTCAACTTCATGTTGAACTCAGATCGATCGAGCTTAGATGACAAGATCAAGCCGTCACCATATCTATCTATCTATCTGTCTATCTATCTATCTATCAAAGTTTTATTCATTAGCAGCTGCACTTGTAAGCTGCACAAGAGATTTCGATTCGTATTACAAGCTGACAATTATAGGTAAACAAGACATTTAGAATCCAAACCTTCTTCTTTTATCTTCTTCACCCTCTACCCTTGTAAACTTCATTGATAAGAGACAAGAACCAGATAAAAGAACAGCTTTTGTCCATGAACTTCAGAATATATGCAAATTGTAATAAACCACCCATCTTATAAATCAGACAATCATAAAGAATATCATAAAACAGAGCACAATCACAAGAGCAGCAACCAAGAATTAACTAAGCATCTCAACTGAAGAGCAAAACAAGACCTAAAAACAAAAAGGCCTCTGGAATGGAGAGATCCATACAAAATGTTGGAATCTTTAGACACCCAAATGATTCATCTAATTCCCCAAATAAAACTAACCTGATTGAATAGAAAAGTTGGAATCTTTAGACATCCCTCAAAACCAAAATTAAAATAACAAACTGGTTGGCATATCAAACACAAAATCTGTTTCAAAAAAAAAAAAAAAAAAAAAACACAAAATCAAGAAACCATAGAACCATAGAAATACTTACAGGTGGAGAGATTGAGCTCAAAAAGTTGTCTTCTTGTACAAAAAATCGTTCGTTCGCAGGTAGTATAAATTTTTGTGATGTGCAAGCAAAATGAGCTGGGGTTTGACAATGGTTGATATTTTGGACTTTTTCTGTAAGATTTCTCCTAATTTATATTGCTGCTAAAAGGGTTGCTGACCCCACCACCAATTATCACTTCCCCTCACTCCCCCATGTTACCTTTGTCACCTAAATTGAAGAAGATGTGCTTTTCCTTTTATATTTATTTTTTTTTGGTAATTTACCGATTCGTCCAACATGGTACTATACTATTCTTTTAGACAAAAACTTGTGTCAGCCGGAGGCACCGTGCGGTCGGGCCCAAAGTGTCAATCTTTATACAGAAAAGTGTTAATCTATATAGTGTCAATCTATATGAATAAAAGTGTCAATCTTTAACATAATTATTTTACGAATAAAATGACAATTTTTAAAAGTGTCAATCTTTATACAGAAAAGTATCAATAATCTATATGAATAAAAGTGTCATTGTTTTAGCCCGGCCGCACGGTGCCTTCGGCTGACCCAAGTGTGTCTCATTCTTTTATCGTTGCACTTATTTTTTCTTCTATTTTTTTGTTTATTTATTTAAACTCTTTTACTATTTTAACGAAGATCTTGTGAAATTTGTAAAACTAATGCAATCAGGGTCCATGAATCAATTTATATATTAACTAGTGTACCGCTCGTAGAAATTCGACGGAATCATTTTATATTGTAATTTTAAAGTAAAATTTAAAAGATAATCCAATTATTTATTTTAAATTGATAAAAAATAAAAGTTCATTTTAAAATATTCATATGAAATTATATCAAAAGAAAAAAAAAAGTAAATGAGAGACAATATTTCGCATTTAGCATTACATATTTGCAATATCAGGCCGTCCATTTTACGGTAATATAAAATTAGATTAATAAAAGTTTTCGAGTAGTCCTATTTATTCAAATTTTATTTTTTCAAAATGTCCGTCATACATGTAATAGAAAAATAGATTTAATAGTGATATTATTTTTCAGGCATTTTCGTTTGATGTCTAGCCGCCTGTTGTTTGGTTCAACCATTTGAAGTTGACATTTGTCGAAAATTGTATGCATTTTTAAGTAATATTTTTTGAGTTGTTATATTTATTTCAAAAGTCTCTCACATTGTTTGGGCCAACTGTTTTGATGGATAATGATTGAGCGTATTTTCTCTATATATTTTATGGAATTTCTAGTGCATTTTGATCTTAATCTTGAATAAATAATCTTTATTTGGGAGTAAATATGAATGTGATGCGTTTTGTAGGGAAATGATCGAATACTGAAGAATTTGCAGACTTTTGGATGGATCTTGTGAAGATAAGAATTTTCAGGATGTGTTGGACTGAACGAGATTTAGGCGGCGTGCCCATACCGTCTGTAGAGCCCTGTTAGTGGCGAGAAAAGAAGGAATTTCGGATTTTTGAAGATTTGGAAGACATTTAATTAATTCCTGCGGAATTAATTATTATAATTTCGGTTTTTAGGATTTTATTAAGTTAATAATTTATTTAGATATCTTTCCTAAGTAGTTTAGGTTTAAGGGAATTTATTTCCTTATTAAATAAGGAAATCCTTTAGATATATAAATAGGAGCTTATTAATTCTTGGAAGGGACTTTACATTCACGCATTGGAGAAGAACGGCTGGAGCTTCAACCTCACGCCATTCTTCATCTTTTATTTATTATTTCTTCTTTCGTTACTTTTGTCTTATTGTGTATGAATATTAGTTAATTTATTTATTCCGGCAAAGACAAGAAGCTCTAGCAAGATTATTCTGTGAGATCTAATCAGTTTTTATACTTTGATTTATATGCTTGCATCTGTTATTCTCTGTGTTTATTTTTATGAATTGTTTTATGCTGTTAGGTAGTGCGCAATATTTAGTAGTTTGAAATTAATTTATAGCCAATTGAATCGGCCATACGTAATCGTGGTTAGATTTAATTAGTGGTAAATTGACTTGTTTAAGTCAAGGGAATAATAGTCTGAATTTGATAATCCTGCGTCAGAGTTTATCGGTTTTGAATCGGGTTTCTCTTGTTGTTAATGTTGTCGACTCATTAAATCTATAGAGCGTCTCTTACGGTTGTCGGTCGATTAGGGAAATAACTGGTGAAGCGTCTTCCTGGTTATCGAGAATTTATGGAGAAATAAGATCGCGTCAGAAGCGTCTTCGGTGATCATAACTGGTTTGTTTGCATTAAATTAGAGTTATCTTTGCATCGATGATCAGAATAATTAAGCTAGGGTGGAACTTGTCTGTTGCCGGAATCGTTTTTAATTTGTTTGAACTAAAATTCAAGTTGTCTTTTAATTATTTGTTTATTTATTTTCTTATTTATTTTCGTAGTTAGGTTATTAAAAATTCATATTCTTACAGTTGGAAATTTGGAGAAAATCTCGTCGATCCCTTGGGAGACGATCTTGCTTACCACTATCTGAGCAGTGTGGGCATACCGACCGAAAGTCAGAATTATTTTTGGTGTAAAACGACGCACCAGATAACATATGTTATGTTGCATTTCTCAAGTCGAGTGGCTATATTCATTTTGAATATGAAGCCGTCCGTTGTTTAGATTATCCTGAAGCCACATGTTGTTTGATTATCCGTCGAATATATAATATTTATTGGGTAATTGTATTCATATTGAATATCGATCCCCCGTTGTTTGGATTATCTTAAAATCGTTCATTGTTTGGATTATCCTTCGAAGATATAATATTTATTGGGTAATTGTATTCATATTGAATATCAAGCCCCCCGTTGTTTGATTCAACCATTTGAGGGTAACATTTGTTCGGGTAATTATATTCATTTTGATTATGAAGTCGCCCGTTGTTTAGATTATCCATTGGAGATATAATATTTCTCGGGTATTTATATACATTTTGAATGTCAAGCCGCCCGTTATTTGGTCCAACCATTTGAGAGTAACATTTGTTAGCAATTTTATTCATTTTTAATGTAATATTTTTTTAAAACTACGTTGCCCGTTGTTTGGGTCAACGGGTCAACGGTTTTGAGCGATAACATTTGTTGGGTTGCATTTCTCAAGTTGAGTAGTTATGTTCATTTTAAATATGAAACCGTCTGTTGTTTGGATTATCCATTGGAGATACGGGTCAACTATTTTGAGAGATAACATTTATTGGGTTGCATATAGTTATATTCATTTTGAATATGAACTGCCCGTTGTTTGGATTACCGATCAGAGATTAATGATGCATATCTTGTATGAATATCATGTTTTTTTTATATATTAATTGATTGATGATGAAAATTTATGAAATTTTTTTAGGAAAATATTATATAATATGCATATATATGGAGATATATTATTATATAGTATTTATATTGATTAAATTATTGCCTAATATAGCCAAAGCCCCGAGAATTTAGGAAAATAATCATAAAAATTCTACATAATTCCACGTAGGATGGGAATCCGTTTTCGTATTTTATATATATGATATTGATTTTTATATAATATATAAACAATATAATACAATTATTGTTTTTTTATTTTTTATTTTTATTAGGAATTATTGTTTTTAATGATTCCTTCATCCCCAAATCAGCGCATTCATGTACATTTAATGTAGTAATGGACCATATAAACGCACATGATAAACTAAGTTTTACATATTTTAAAATTGATATTTTATTTCAACCTATAATGTAATGTAATTCTCCCAAAATTTTGATATAAGTAATATAATCATGACCAAGCAAAAATAAGAAATACAATTAATAAAGCAATAATACATTAGTGGATATGATTTCAAATTATTAAAATTCTTAATAATTTAAGAATATGTTATTTATTTCCCTAATAAATACTTCATTCGTCACGCTCCATTTGACTCACATATATTCAATATGTAAGGATTAAAATATACAAACGAGTCAAATGGAATGAGACGAATATAGTACAATCAAATTGGAATTGATTTGAATGTATTTATAGATGAATGAATTAATTTATATAAATATTAAAATTAGTTTTAGATGTGCATGAGTGGTTGGCCAAATCCCAAATAAATGGAGATGAATTGCATCATTCTTTATGATGTGATTTATGATGTGATTAGTTTGTGATTTATACATTTGACTCTTGATAAATTTCCAAGGAGCTATATCCAATTCAAGTAGTTAACTTGAATAATTTCAATTGTTAGATTCTGAAAATTCCACATGCGATAGCATTTAGAAAATAATTTTCATCTTTTGTCTACTCTTTAGAGCTACTTGCTAAAATTTGTTGAAGTTAATAATCCAAATAAAAGAAAATACAACTTTTAAAGAATTTTTTTGTCTTCAGATATATATTACTATTTAAAATAAATTATCATGTACTAAACATAATATTACCATTCACCGCTACTTACACTAAAAAGAAAAAAAAGTATTTATCGCACTACCTAATCTAATTACGAAAAGTTTCCTTAGTCCTTACCAACTCCAAGTTGGCTGTGGGCTCATGCAATTTTCAATTTAGTTTGCTTGGTCAGAAAAGCTAGAAGCTCATGTAAGTTGTAACATGTAGCTAGTAGTCTTTGATGTACGAATTCTTCAAAACACAACATATTGCAGTATTGAATTCGTATCTGTATCGCATCCGGGTGCAATTCGTGATGGATTCGTACCCAATTCATCACATGGCGTATCCTTATTTAATTTAATATAAATAATAATGGATACGCGAATCCGATAAAGAGAATTCGCGAATCCATAGTTAATTGGGTTATTTTTGTTTTAACTTGAGATTCTAAGGGATTTTTTTGCAAATCTTGAACATTGTTTATTAAAAGAAAAGGGAAAATAGAAGCAGAATACGTACGTTGTATATTTAGTTGCACCGTTTCATTATTTTTCATATATATTTTGTTGTATAATATAGGTATTATATAATAAATATAAAAATAAAAATAAATAGACGTAGGTATCCTAGCCGAATCGTACCCTATAATTTTTTAAAAATACGTATCCCCGCACTCATATCGTATCGCCCCTGCACCCGCTCCCTCGCACCCGTGCAACATAGCTAGTAGTGAAATAAACATAAGCTTAATTAAGAGTCAACTTTCTAGCTGGTTTTGTGACTTTGTAACAAACAATTTAAAATGGACTTTCGAAGTTTGGTTTTTCTATAGAATACTACGACACTTGAAGTATATCATGAAAAAAAAAATTAAACTTCGAAAATCAATTTTAAAATCCGGCGTTATAAGTCTTAAAATCAGCTAAAAAGTCAATTGAATCTAAAAATCGTGGACGGAGGTAGTATATGCCAATAAACATGCCGTTTCTCGTTAACCAAGATCAATAAGAGTACGCAAGCTATCAAGAAACAAGAAACAAGAAACAATACATATATTCTCCAGAAATTACGAGAAATCATGTAACCTAAGAAAGTATAATACCAACAACAAAGGCTTAATAGATGAACTTAAATCTTTTATTATGTAATATGTACCGGAAATACAAAGAGGATTTAGTAGCGTTTTGAAATTCTAGGCATTGAACATCTATTCTTCCTATCATGGTACAACCTCAGTATAATTGCAGCTGTTTCTTCAATCGCTTTCGCTGTAACCTCTGCAATCAAATCAAACCAACCACCAATAATACTATATCAATCACCATATATAACACCTACGTACTATCGTATTCGTATACAATACTGTATATAAAAACTCACCAATCACAGGCCAAATGGGATTCTGCAGGAAAATCTTGCTAGCAAACTCCAGCTCTTCTTTCACATAATCCATTTCTGAATAATTACACCTCGCACCATTATCCAACCCCAATGTCTTCGCTCTCGTTCTTCTAATCGTTCTCAGCGCGACAGGGTTTATAGTCAAGGCAAATACCTTCTCAGGATCAACCTCAAAAAGGGTCTTTGGAAGATCAACGTTCATCACAATCGGCACATTCGCTACTTTATACCCTTTCTGGGCGAGGTATATGGATAACGGTGTCTTCCCAGTTCGCGATACACCAACAAGAACAATATCAGCCTTGCGCAGATTTCGAGGTAAAGCTCCATCATCTTGCTTTATAGTGAACTCAATTGCTTCAATTCTTCGAAAGTAATCCTCCCCGAGGGAATTACTTCGAGCCCATCGAGGAAGACCCGAAGGCGAGACTCCGATATGTGAAGCAACAGCTTCCGTTATGGGACTAAGTACATCAAGAGATGTTACGCCCCATAGGTGACACGCTTGCCTCGCTGACTCAGCGAGCGAAGGATCGGCCAGAGTATACACAAGCATAGCTCCTTCCTTGGACGCTTGTGCAATCACCTCCATCAATCGGTCCATGTCATCAATCTTGAATAGAGAAATAAAGGGCAATTTTTAGTTCCATTTCGCACCAAAACACCGGACCAGGGCTTCAACTCCAACCACTAATATCATGTTTTCAGAATATGTATATATATATTGAAACGTAGCATGTCTTAAGAAATAAGACAATTGACAGTATAGTTTTGATGTGCTTGTTTCTAAATTCTTGAGCAAATAACATCAACATAATAACATTTGAATGAGCCCTAAACGAGTAAAAGGTTTCCTCGGAATCAAGAAAGGACAAGAAAACTAAATTCAAGTATAATTGGATTGCACCAAATAAAATTAAAACAAGAAATGTATTTTTTAAAGAGGAAACAAGAAACGGTTGAAGAACTTCTTTGGTGAATTTTCGGAAGCATAAGTAGTATATTCATCTCAAATTGATCAATACTCCCTCAGCCCATTATCTTTAGATACACTTTCATTTTTCGTCTAACCACCATAGTCGAAACCTTTCCATTTTAGGACATAAACCCTAAATAAATAGTCTTCACCCAAACTCTATTTAACATCCACTCGTTACAAAAATATTAACGCATGCGGCATGCCTAAGAATTGGATCCAAAGATTGTGAAGGGAGGGAGTATAATTCAAGAACAATTTGCACTAAGACAAACCATTCAAAAAATCCACACCTTAATTACAGTCCACTTTAAAATCATTTGGAAAGCATTTCACATCAATCTTAGTTGAGGATTCAATCAAGATTTTCCGTATGCATTGATAAGTAATTCATCATTGTATTTCATTCCAACAATTACACAACAGTGAGAGTATTAATCAAAAGTAACATGAAATACTTGATAAAGACTGAAGTCTATGCATTTCAATAAGTGAAGCAGTTAATCAATCAGTGAAAGAAGAGTAACTTACCCCCGAAAACAAATGTGTACTAACTGGGCAACCCCGATCCACGAAACAGTGCTCAAACTGGCCCAGTGCGGCGGTAACGGAGTGCTCCACCGTCCACCCCGTTCCGTCAGACACCATGTATATAGACTTAGTGCCGGCCCTTACGTCCGTTAAAGGCTCGCCGTCTATCTGAGGAGACAGCTCATTTCCACTACCACCACTATCAGAGGCTAAACTCGCTGGAAAGTCGGAAACAGTCATTTCAGCAACAGATCGCTCAACCACGCGGCTAAGTTTCCGGCCGGACCGTACGGCGCGAGCTCTGGACCAACGGTTCAGTTGCGGGCTTGATTTAATTCGGCGCGACTGCGATTCGGGAGAGGAAAGAGAATCGGAGGAGGAGGTCGGTGATATGGCTTTCAGGTCGGAGAAGGAAGGGGCGGTCGCCGGCGACGGTGGGATGTTCGACAAGGATAAGGTTGAGGTGGAAATCATTTTTTTTTTCTTTCTTTTTTTTCCTTTTCTTTTTGGGATATGTATTTCTGCTTCGTGAGGAACTCGGAAGCGGATTGTGGCTAAAACACAGGATGATGTGAAACGGCACCGTTTTTGTGGCCAAAAAATTCTTATGAAATGAATTGCAGCACCTTTTACTATAGACGGTTCAACTGCTTTAATATAAACATTAATTGCTTTAATATTGTTACTATATTTGTACATTTAAAAAAATTGCGTGAGATAAAATTCAACTTTATAATATTAATTCAATTGTTTTAATAATTATAGGCTATTAAGTTGTTTTGACAACATATTTCTTTTAGGGAAAATCGACTTTGTATTAATAAAAGGGTTAATTACCAAAAAAATCCTAAACTATTTATCTTTTATCAAAAATACTCTAAACTAATGAAAATAACAAATTAAATCATAAACTATCAATTCCTTATCAATTCTACCATATGTCTAATTTTCCAGCGACAATGGCACGCCGGAGCTACATTGGTCTATCGGACATTTTATCAAACATATTGTGTGCATAGACAAAAACTCTCTTGCTCTCCATCTCCTCTTCGTCTTCATCCGCTCGATGATATGAACACTTGAAACCGATTAATGATTTTTTCCTTTTCCGCTAACGCCCATTCCAACCCGCAGCTGTAGTGGGCAAAGCTTCAGAGCAAAAGGCAAAAAGCTTTGAGAATTACACGGGGCCCAGCAAACACCAAGCCGTGGTCCTCCGCAGCGGCGCCGACTTCTCTGCCTTCTACCAGTGCAACTTCGTCGCCTACCAGGACACTCTCTACACCCACTTCCCTCCGCCAATTCTACCGCTAATACGACGTATACAGCACCGTCGACTTCATCTTCGGGAACGCCGCAGTCGTCATCCAGAACAGCAATCTCTACGCCCGCTGTCTGGACCCTAACCAGAAGAACATCTTCACCGCCCAAGGCCGCGAGGATCCGAACCAGAACACCGGGATCTCAATCCTCAATTGCAAGGTCGCCGCTGCCGCCGATTTCCTCCCCGTCCTCTCCAATTTCTCTACCTACATCGGCCGCCCCTGGAAGCAGTATTCACGGATGGTGTTCATGGACTCGAACATGGAGAGCGGTGCATCCCAAAGGTTGGCTGGAGTGGAACAGAAATTTCCCAAATTCGACTCACACAATGTGTTCGATAAAATCACACAATTGTGTAAATTAGAAAATATAATTTCACATAATAATTTTTATATTTAAAAAATCAGAATATAGTTAATATTGAATTTTTCTTATAATTTACATAAAATTCAAATACTCTAAATCGACGTATAGTTTTAAATATAGTGCAAAGATGTGCACAAACATATACTAGCGGTATGTGTTAATGGTTATATATACCCAAAATAAATAACTATATAAGTTTTATATCCACCACTTTAAAAGTATAAGTTTTATACCCAAAATCAAATGAAAAGACAAAATTACCCTTAAAAAGTAAGTGGTCCCTCTCGACTCTCTCTCTTCTCACGGTTTAGAGGATGAAGAAACCGTTTAGCACCAATTTCACGGTTGTGCCTGAAATCAACCGTGAAATTGGTTTGTGAATAAAAAAAATATTAATCAATAAATTCGGAAATTATTTATTTACCAAATGAGCAAAATGTGCATTTCATTAATTGAAATAACAGTAAAAGTGAACAAGAATTCTTCAACAACAACACAATTCAAATTGTAAAAACACACTGAAGAAAGAAATAAGCTCTTCAATTTTGTTGAAATTTTGCCTGCGAATTTGGTGAATTTTTTCGAAGATATTCTGGGTTTTTGGCGTGTTGTCGAAGATATTTTGTTTATATTAAAGGTACGTTTGGTTTATTTTTTTCATTTTTTGCTATTTTTATTGTGTAAAATTGGAAAAAATCGTAATTTGAAATATAGTTATTATTGAATTTTTTTATAGAAAATCATGTTTTATTTACTTTTTTGATATGAATAGTGGTTAGATTATATGTTTATAACCTATTTATCGATACTTAAAGTAATTACTTCCATTAATAGGTTTAGACTGTTAGATATTATAGGGATTAAGATTAAATTAAAGAATTTTAGCCTTAAAAAAAATTATTTTCCATTCACGGTTTAAAACAAATATGCACGGTTGTATAATATTTGAACCGTGAAAAATGTCTATTTTATAATAAATTTAAACCTCCCTCACGGTAAGATAGATCACGGTTAGAACAATTATTTAACCGTGAAACTCACGGTTACAACCATAATTAAACTGTGAGACTCACGGTTAAAAGCATGATTTAACCGTGAAAAAATTATTTTTCACGGTTAAATCATGCTTCTAACCGTGATCTTTCAACCGTGAAAGAGGTTTGAAACCGTTACATTGTATTTTTTCTTTTCTTTTCTATTTTTAATTTTTTTGTTCATTTTTCTGCAGCTATGTCTCAGGTGAAATTATTTATTCGTCACAGTGGGCATTTTGAGAGAACCACTTATGTAGGGGGTGATCGTGTTTTGATGCATATGGCATCGACAGAAATTACACATGCGAATCTATTACAAGCGATTCGTGAACAACTAGGTGAAGACTCTGATTATTTGTTCTACTATTTGAGTGATACCGAGGACGGGAAGAGTAAGGTCAGTTTTGAGGACCGACACTGATTTATTGAGATTGATTGTGGAACAGAACACTAAGGCGACTATTTTCGTCGTCAACAAAGATAAGGGAATCGCCCGGAGCACTCCTAGGACACAAGGTTCTAGGGTATTTACGGGTGTGAATATCGAGGAGCTGAGGTCGGAGGCTCTATATTCGGAAGAAGAAAGGATTGAGGAAGACGACGAAGAGAGGGTTAAGGATGATGAGGTCGCCCAAGATATGCTTGAGGAAGTACGGGATGCAGCGGATCGCTCCGACTTATTCGAGTCACTTACCATGGAGTTCGGTGCATGGATCCGAGAGCCAAGACGGATTGATAGGATCATTGGGCATCACAATATTCATTCAGAGTCCTAACCTACCTAAGACGACGTTGCCACGGCCGATCCGGATGCTATCTGAGATTGGTTGATTCCTCACGTTCATCTAGATACCACGTTGCCGTTGGGGTTGATCGATCCAGATTATTACACGCCCTCTGCTAGTCAATTGCGAGAGGGCGGCCTATTCAAGAGAAAAGATAATTTGTCGGTAGCAGTTGGATTGCATCAAATGGAGAACCGGCAGCAGTGTAGAGTTGAGAATTCGGACACTTATCATGTGGGGTTCAGATGCAAGAAGGAGGGGTGCGAGTACCTCGTGCGGGCAAAGCACATTGGGGGTATATGGCGCATCGGCACATACCGTGGCATCCATACATGCTCATTCGATATAGACGGGACGACATCACTCCAATACCCCGTGAATGTTCTAGGAGCATTCTATGCTCGGAGATTGATCACAGATGGTGTCGTGCTTAAGCCGAAGGAGATGGTTAACGATATGCGAGCTGAGTACGACATTCAGATTGACTATAGTTTCGCACTGCGAGTGAGGAACATTGCGATAGAGATGACGTATGGAGGATTTGTGGAGTCATACACGAGGCTCCCATCTTATCTATACCTACTGAAGCAGAAGAATCCAGGTACTGTGTACGATATATCCACTTCCCCGGTCGACGATCGATTGTGCTATATGTTCCTCGCTCTAGGACAGTCCTTGCAAGCATTTCACAATAATTTGCTCCATTCGGTTATCGTAGTCAACAGGGCACACCTTAAGGGAAAGAACAAGGGGACTCTTTTCATGGCTTGCACGAAGGATGAGAACGAGCATGTGTTTCCACTTGCCATTGGATTTGGGCCGATCGAGGACGATGATTCATGGACTTGGTTTCTTACTAGGTTGCGTCATTGTTTAGGAGCACCTCGGGACCTTCTGATAGTCTCTGATGGCCATATCAGCATCGCAAATGCCATTAGGAATGTCTCCACATGCGCATCATGGTCTTTGCTTTCATCATCTCATGAAAAATCTGGTTGGATTTCGGAGGCGCGCACTGGGCATATTTGAAGCTGCGGCATACGCACACACAGTTAGATTAACATTTTGACCGTGACCTCACGGTTTCATTTTCTCTTTGCTATTTTGGTATTTTCAAGATTTGTGAAGATTTACTTTGAAGAATCAAGATTGAAGATCATATTCCTTTTCCTTATTCATTTCTCTATCTTTTGATTATGATTTCATCTATTTCTTATGGTTTATTTTCTTTAATCATGTCTAGCTAATTTCCTTTGTGATTCCAATTATATGTAGATTAGGATTAGGTGATGGGTTTAGGCGTTAACCTATGAATTTACCTTCTACTTCATGTTCATTTCTCTTGGTGCTATGTTTTATTGTGTGTAATTATGCTTGATCACCATAGTTGCATATCAAGTGTTTGATCTAATGCTTAAGAGGCTTAGATTAGATGCTAGGAAACAAGAGAATTGCATACTAGAGATAGTAAGGTTAAAGAACTCATTATGCTATTGGGAGTTAATGAATTACTTGATGTCCTAGTCGGAATTAGGTATTTTATTAATCTACTTGATTTCATTGCAATGAGAATTGAGTGAATCATAGTTAGGAGGTTTCCCACATGAAGTTAGATTAAAATGGTTAGTTCTCGTTAGAGTTCTAATCGCCCATCACTTAGCCTAATCAAAGTATAGTTGGAATCACTCTTGTCTATTATTGAGTTTATGTTACTTGTTTACTTGTTAGTTCACTTGCTCTAGTTTAAAGTTAACTTGTCATTTTAATCTTTAGTTGATAAAAAACCCAAAAATATGTTATCTGTGAGCTTGGATAGAGATTAGATAATCAAGTTGCTAGTTGAAATTATCACGCATCTAACATTCCCTGTGGATTCGACTCGATATTTATCGATTATTATTACATTTTCCTACCTTAAAAGTAGGGCGATCAGTTTATAACATGATTTATGTGTGATATATGATGGGCATATATCATTATCATCATTTTAGGTTCTTATAAACCAAAGGGGGAAAATATGAATTTTTGTTAATTTGTTGATAGAGAAATTAGAAATTTCATCCTGGTGTAAATTCGCTTTTCTTATAATTCGCAAATCACAAACATCGATTTCTTTACGAGATGTAAACGCCAATAGAGTGGAAATGCAATAAAGAAGATGAAACATTGCTGAGAAGTTTTAAATTTTCTCTCTTATATCGTATTTTTCTTTGTTTATGATACACCTCTTTATTTGCAATTTTCCGTTAAATTGAGTGCATTTTTTTATTCCATGAATTTGATATAATATAAAGTATAATAAATATGCAAGGATTATTATTTTTAAGAATAAAATAAAATACTCCATAAATTATTGGTGAGATCTATAATACATCAGCTAAATTTTATGTGGATTTTGTAATTCAATATTTTTTAGTTTAATTTAATAGTAACATACTTCTATTACAAATGGTGATAATATTTGGATACAAAACATTATATATTTATATTATATTTTTTGAATATTAATATAACTTTGAATGATAAAAATTGTAATTGTAATGTATAAAAAATAAACCATTTAATTATTTAATAATTGCAAATTGCAATTACATGACAAAATGAGTTTTAAAACCCAATTACACATGACACATCTAATTATAACCTTCCAAAATGTTAAATATAATTCTCGCATAATCTACTATTAAATATTTTCATCACACTTTAGAACTATAAAATATTAAATGTTATTTCCGAGCATCGCTTGGGTAAACGTTCTAGTTGGCATAAATACATAAACTATTACATACTAGTATTTATTATGACCGGTCACGTTATAGTCGAATAGCATCACTCTTAAAAATTAATGCATAAATTTTAATAAAATAATAATTTTTAAGAGAACTCCTTTTAAATATTTTTTTTTCAAGAGATATAACCTAATTATATATATTTAAATAAAATTTTGGAACTCCTTTCAAATTCTCACTTTGTATGACAAACAAAAATTATCAAGTAAGAATGGGGCGGACTTTTGTTATATGATCAAATATGATTGCGTCACAAAAACTTGGTTCGAGAAGAAGGGTATCACTTTGAAAGGGTTGAATGCTCACCATTGTAGATTGTGCTTTTGCTAAGAAACATTATGTCGATTTATCAATGGCCACATTGAGCGCATTGTTTGTTGTCATGTTTTGAGAATATGGTACTAACTCCGTTGAAATCTACTCTTTTAACCATTAGTGGTGATTATGCCATATAGTATATTGTAATCAAGTGAATCTGGAGGAGGATCACGTGAGAGAGAAGAAAGTGATGATGAATGTGAAGAAGAAGAAGAAGAAGAAGAAGAGCCGAGTTGAAGGTTGAAGATTCATGCAGGAGAAGAGTCGCGCTTCTAGTTATTACGTTTTATGTATTTTCGCTTTTCTATTTTCTATTTTATTTTTTGCTGATGTGGCACATCAGGTTAGAAGTGGGTAGTTAAATACTGTAGCACTGCACATTTCTTCAAGCTTCAATAGAAATATTTCTCCATTCAATTCTCTCTTTTACAGTATGAAAATTTTATCTTCTTAGCTCGATGTTCTTCAAATCACAATTTCGATATGGTATCACGAACCTAAGTTACTTTCGCAGCATCACTTTTTACAGTCAATCTTCTTGTTTCGGCGCAACAATGCTGCCTCGCCAACCACCTCACGAAGTGGGAAATTTTCCCGATGATCCAATTCCTCCGACTAGCCCTTTGTATCTTCATCCGAGTGACAATTCGCTATAATTCTCGTTACTGAACTCTTGAATGGGTCTAATTATGTAAATTGGAGTAGATCTATGAAAACTGCGTTATTAGCTAAGCATAAACTTGGATTTATTGATGGTTCTGTGAAGAAACCTACAGATGTTTTAAATCCAAATTTGGTTCAATGGGAACATTGTAATGGGATGGTGGTCTCTTGGTTGCGAAATGCTTCAATTCCGCAGATCCGTTCTAGTTTGATGTACTTAGAAACTGCTTCACAAATCTGGGTAGATCTTAGGGATCGTTTTTCTCAAGGAAACATAGCTAGGATCTATGAGTTAAAGGAACAATTATACAACCTCAGACAGGGATCTAGTGATGGTAACACTTATTACATATATTTGCGAGTAATTTGGGATGAATTCTTAGATTTTCAACCAAAAGTTTGGTGTGAATGTGTTGCTCCCACTTGTAGATGTAATAGTTCTCAGAAATGGAGAGATCATCAACAACAGGACTTTGATGTACACTTTCTCATGGGTTTAAGTGATTCTTACTCAGCTATAAGGTCCCATTTTCTTAGTCTGGATCCTTTTCCACCTCTCTCAAAATTTTTCTCATTGGTTATTCAAGAAGAAAGGCAGAGGAGTATTGGAATACCTACTGGAACACTAACTTCTCCTGTGAGTGAGCCTCCAGGTTTCATTAATGCATCGCAAGGTTATGGTGGCACGGGCAGAGAAAGGTTGTTCTGCACTCACTGTCAAAAGACTAATCACACCATCGATAAATGTTTTCAGCTTCATGGTTATCCTCCTGGATTTGGAAGGGGAAGATGCCGTGGTTTTGTAGGTGAATCTTCCTCACATATGCAAAAGTCAGTGCATAGTGTAGGTGCTTAGTTGAATAATGATGGTGGCATTCAAACCCAATCTCAGCCTTCTAATCTTGTTTCCCATCCCCCTAACTCTAACACACTATCTGTAGAACACTGTCAATAGCTTATCTCTTATCTACAGTCATAAATTCAGGGTCAAGCCCTTACCTCAGAGAGTGCTCTAGCTAACTCTTCAACTGGTTCTTGTGATTTTAGCTCATCTTTCAGTGGTATGTTCTCACTGACTTCTCTTGTTACATCTTTTTCATATTCTAAATCAATCTGGTTGATAGACACAAGTGCAACAAACCATGTGTGATACACCTATAGCTCTTTTGGTGACTTCACTACACTTACTGAAGCTTTTATTACCCTTCCTAATGCTTCCACTGTACCCATCTCTAGTGTAGGCACTGTTAAACTCACACCTTCCCTTACTCTCCATTTTGTGTTCCATGTTCCAAGTATTTCTTACAACCTCCTTTCTGTCAGCTGTCTCTCTTCCACTAATAAATGTTCTGTGTCTTTTACTCATGATCATTGTCTGATTCAGGATGCTTCCAAAGAAATGTTGATTGGGATGGGTAGACGAATTGAAAATCTCTATGTGCTAGATCCAGCTCAGTCTCCTGTTCCTGTTCCATCCTCTCTTCCTGTTCCAAGTGTGTCATCTCTAGTTAGTTCAGATCTATGGCATTGTAGACTTGGCTATCTAGGGCCTGATAAACTCAAGATCTTGTCCTCTTCTATTCCTATGAAATTTGTACCACAAACTATATGTGAATTTTGTCCTCTAGCCAAATAGAAAAGGCTTAGTTTTCCAGTTTCACACAACATTACTTTGGCTACTTTTGATTTAATACATTGTGATGTTTGGGGGCCTTTTCACCCTGTTACTGTTTCTGGTCATAAATATTTTCTTACTATAGTGGATGATTGTTCCCGTTTTGTCTGGACTTATTTGCTTACTACCAAAAATGAAGTGGTCATTTTCTCAATCAATTCTTTCAACAAGTGCAAACACAATTTCACAAATCTGTTAGAGTCATTAGGTGTGATAATGGGACAGAGTTTCATCTTCCTCATTTGTTTGATAAATTTGGGACTTTGGTTCAACATTCTTGCGTGGAGAGGCCATAACAGAATGCTAGGGTAGAAAGGAAACATCAACACCTATTGAATGTTGCAAGGAGTTTGTTTTTCCAATCTCACATACCTATAGGTTATTGGGGTGACTGTATACTCACAGCCTCATACCTCATAAACCGTATTCCATCCTCCATTCCACAACTCTCACAGCACACTCCTTTTGAAATCTTGTTCAAGAAACCTCCTAAGTACACACATCTAAAATCCTTTGGGTGTATGTGCTATGCTTCCACCTTAAATAGAGATCAGACAAAGTTTTCCCCTAGAGCAGTTAAGTGTGCATTTCTAGGCTATCCAGCTGATTATAAGGGATACAAACTCCTGAATCTGACTACTAATAAAGTGTTTGTTAGTAGAGATGTGCTCTTTCATGAACACATTTTTCCTTTTCACTCACTGAACACACAACTCACAGACTCTTCCTTCCCACTGCATCTTCCATCATCTTCCCAATCTTCACATTCTATACCTTCACAGACTCCCATCACTGATGATCTTCCAGCCTCTGTCCCTCCTTCAGCTAACATACCAATTAGGACCTCCTTTGGTAGAACAGTTAAACCACCACATTACTTAAATAATTATATCCGTGGAACTGTTCAATCCAACTGTGACTATCCTTTGAGTAACTTTGTTAGTTTTTCCAATCTTTCTTCTTCCTATTCCTCTTTCATTGTTGCCATCAATGTTGTACATGAGCCATCTACTTATGCTCGGGCTTCTACATATGCTGAGTGGATGGAAGCTATGAGAGTTGAGCTAGCAGCCTTGCAAAACAATAAAACATGGTCCATTATGCCATTACCTCCTGGTAAGAAAACTATAGGCTGTAAGTGGATTTATAAGGTGAAATTTCTCTCAGATGGAAGTGTGGAATTGTACAAGGCACGTTTAGTGGCTAATGGGTATACACAACAAACAAGTATAGACTATCTGGATACCTTTTCTCTTGTAGCTCGATTAGTCTCAGTTAAAATGATGCTCACAGTAGCTGCTGTCAAAGGTTTCTCTCTTACTCATCTTGATATAAATAATGTTTTCCTTTATGGTGATTTGAAGGAAGACACATATATGGAGATACCAAAGGGGCTTCCAATTGAGGGAGAGCAGAAAAACCTTATGTGTAAACTACACAAATCACTCTATGGGCTTAAATAGGCTTCTAGGCAATGGTATTTAAAGTTCACTGAGGTTTTAGTTGGTTTTGGCTTGAAACAATCAGCTGCAGATTAGTCTTATTACTTCATGCTTCATGAAGGAACCTATTTGGGAGTGATCATATATGTTGATGATATACTTTTGGCTAGCACCAATACTAACATTGTGCAGCAATTCAAGAATTACTTAGAACATCATTTCAAGTTTAAAGACCTGGGGAAGCCTAAGTATTTTCTTAGTTTGGAAATTGCCCAGAATCCTCAAGGGATTTCAGTATGCCAGAGAAAGTATGTTCTTGACTTACTGGAAGATAGTGGGCCTCTTGGGTGCAAACCTGCAGTAACACCCATGGATTCTAAAACTCAGATACAGCAAGTAGGTTCACCACTTTTGCAAAATAGTAAAGTGTACAGGAGGTTGATAGGCCGGCTTTTACATAACCCGGCCAGACATTACATTTGTTATTCACAGGTTAAGTCAATTTGTGTCTCAGCCATATGAACACCATCTCTCAGCAGCTCAACGCATCCTACGTTATTTGAAGGGTAGTGTTAGCCTTGGTTTATTGTACTCTTCTACATCTGATCTTGAGCCTAGTATATTTGTAGATGCAGACTATGGTGCATGCCTAGATACCCGTCGTTCTATATCTGTCTTCTGTCTCTTTTTGGGCACATCTCTCATTTCTTGGCGTTCTAAGAAACAAAGTGTAGTCTCTCGTTCCTCCGCTGAGGCAGAGTATTGTCACGCCCCGAAATCCTAACCACGAGATTAGCTCGGAATCCGGGACGCGACTAAATAAAAGTAGAACTAAACAACAACCTGTAAAGAACTCAACTCTTTCGAAATAATTCGAGATGAAATGGCTAGAACAAAAACAAGTACCTGTATCCAATTACTTCAATATAATTCGAGACGGAATGGAAAGAATAATTCTTTATACTAACTCCAATGATTTGACATCAAAATAATTCGGAACTAATACCATAAGTCGAGGAAAACAAACTCGATTTTTCATTTACAACCAAAGGACAAACCTCGTTCAACAGCATTAGTCTCATTCACTTCAAGTTACAACAAGCAGAACTATGTAACTCAACACGATCAACAAAAGGAAGATCATCAAAACAACGGTACAGCTAGTCAAACGAGTTACATCCTTAACAAAGTTTACTAGAAATACATATACTAAGTTCAGAGTGTGGCAACAAAAGGGTAGCTACGACATATGTATGAAGACATACACCATTGGGCATACTTTATTTACATCAAAACAGACTCAGCTCAGCACCCCACTCCATTCATCGTCAGCTCCAACTCCAAACTAACCTGCATGTTTAGAAATAAATACAGGGCTGAATACAAAATTGTACTCAGTGAACACATGCCCAAATAATTTAAAGATGCTTCTTAGAGCTATAGAATGACTTGCATTGCGAGCAACACACAGGGTTTGTGTAAAATCTGTGCTTGCTAAAATAATTACAACATACTTCTATCATGTTCATATACTTATGCATCATGTTTCTCATGTCTGCAGACAATTAATCTCATGTATGAATATACCACATCTACGCACAATGTGTTGAGAAGTAGGCCTCCTTCTCAAACACTAAACAATTCTGTGTACACACCCTAAAGACATCTTGATTCAATAGGGCCGATATCGTAATTCTCTCGTAGATAGGCAATATGCATGATGCGGAAACGTTGGCAAGTCAAAACAATTCTTATAAAATCATATGCATCAAGTTTCACATTTTTACTTTTATAAGAAAGCTCACCTTTAGCTTGAAATTCTTGATCTTTTCCTTTCTCGGTTTTCCTCACTGAACTTGCACCTTCAAGTATGAAATACTAATATAAGTACTATATTTAACTCAAGGCAAAGTATTTCTGATTCTTTGTTGTTAAGTTAATATAAATTCTAGTGCTTAATATTTACTTATAACTAATAAAATACTAGGAGCTTAACTTAGGTGCTTGTACAAAAATTATTAGAGTTTCTTTTTCTATTGTTCAAATATACTCTACTATACTTGAATGCTTCTCATCATCTATAGATAAACTTATAATACGTTTTTCACACTTATTTAATAGGATAGTATTTCTAGCTATATTTGCTTACTTAAGAAAATATCATTTTAATTGCATATTCTATATAGATGTATATCTCTATGGTTTAGCTCAAGTAATATTAGTTATTAGTTGCTTAATATGCTATAAATAAGCATCTTATACCTTCTTTAAAGTTGAGAGGCATTATTTAATTTAGCTCTTTTACAAATTTTCGTAGTACTTAATAACAGTATTTTGACAGCTTGACCACTCTGTCTTCTTTTGATCATATCTCTCTCGTCCGAACTCGGTTTGAAATTCCGAAAATACCGTTGGAAAGTTAACGAAGAGGGGTTTCCGATGGTACCGGTTTTACAGTGTTTTGGTAAACTAAAATGCCCAGAATTAGGGTCTTAAAACAGGGCAGATTCGGAATCATAAAAATAGCAGCAGATTTTTGACACTAACTTCGAAAAATCATAACTAAATCATCCGAACTCCGAATGAGCATCCGAAAATACCTACGAAAAGTTAACAAGACGAGGTTCATATGGAATAAGGTTAAAGATGATATAAAAGGCAGATTTTTCCAAAATTCGGTTCGAAGTCCACTGATTTTTCAGCACAAGGATTTAATAACGATAATTTAACTTCTCAAGATTCTAAATACTAAACTATAACTTAAAATACTTATTCAAGCATGAAAAAATAAAATTAACAAGGTTTCCTTGGCCTACAAAGAGAGGAAAGGGTCGGCCATCATGAGCTCTTAGACAAGGGTTCTAGTTTATTACACTTTTCTTGCACCAAACACTACCAATAGATTCAATATATACATAATTATCAAGAAATAGAGGCCAATATCCAAATTCTACCAACTCAAGCTTGAAGAGAAGGTCCGTCTATCTACAGTTTATGGAAACAGGTATATATCCATAAATAATCAACAAGTTCGTACCTAATTATCAACATAGAGCTCATAAACAACAAGAATTAAATGAAGATAATCGATTCTAGCAAGGGGATGAGACAGTCGGTCTCTAGGGATTTTGCAGAAGATGTGAGAAGCTGAAAATCTCAACTCAATAATCATACTAGGTTGTAGAATTACCTTGCGTAGTGATTTCCCAAGTTTTTCTCCTTTAAAATCCAGCTGAAAATCGAAGAGAAAAGAAGAGGTGCAATATGCGTGTTTCTGCGTTTGAAGAAGAAGAGGAAGAGTGTTATGCGTTCTGTTCTAATCCCGTTCCTTCTTTTCCTTTTTCTTTTCCCTTTTTTTTTTTTAATTAGTAATAGTAGTATTAACAATTATCTTCCCTTTTCTTTCTTTATATATTATTTTCCTTTCTTTTCTTTGGTTTCGTTTCTTTTATTCTCTTTTTCTTTGCTTTACATTTGTTTTGTTTTTAATTTATTTAATTAGTATTGATTAGCATCCTTTTTGCTATATAAACTACAAAGAAATTTATTATATAAATTCCTTTATTGCTATGCATCTAATTATTTATTGTACTCATGTAATAACAAGTTCGAATATACTTCTATAAACTCACATAAATTATGTTATATATTTTCTACCTTCGGTACTCTTCTAGAAATTATTCTCGAAAAATTCTTCTCACTTACCGCATAACGGTAGATATCAATTAAATTCTAAATTTCAACTCACTAAGTTAATCTCTAATTCATAATATATTTCTACTTATAATATTTTAGCTTAATATATGTATATATATTTTTCCGGGATATTACAAGTATAGAGCCCTAGCCCAAGCAGCCTGTGAAGTCTCCTGGATTGATATCCTTTTGAAAGATTTTGGTATCTCACGTACCAAACCTGTACCCTTGTTATGTAATAACGAATCTGATGTCTACCTCACTTCCAATGCCACCTTCCACGAGCGCACAAAACATATTGAGGTTGATTGTCACACTGTGCGTGAGCGATACTTGCAGGGCCTCATCAACCCCTTTATGTTCGCAGTGAACTTCAGCTTGCGGACATTCTAACAAAGCCACTCTACATCTTTACCTTCAAATGTCTCTTGGGCAAGATGAGTCTGAATAACATTCATACTCATCTTGAGGGGAGTGTAATCAAGAGAGAGAAGAAAGTGATGATGAATGTGAAGAAGAAGAAGAAGAAAAGAAGAAGAAGAGCTGAGTTGAAGGTTGAAGATTCATGCAGGAGAAGAGTCGCGCTTCTAGTTATTACGTTTTATGTATTTTCACTTTTCTATTTTTATTTTATTTTTGTTGATGTGGCACATTAGGTTAGAAGTGGGTAGTTAAATACCGTAGCACAACACATTTCTTCAAGCTTCAACGAAAATATTTCTCCATTCAATTCTCTCTTTTACAGTATGAAAATTTTATCTTCTTAGCTCGATGTTCTTCAAATCACAGTTTCGATATATATTAACAGGTACATGATTCATGGAAGTCATGCGGTTGGTTGACCGGTTCCCATAATAGAGGAGCAATCTTCATTTATCATTGGATCTACAAAAATTGAAACATAACCTTATATTATTATATTAGCCTTTACTTTTTAGGTATTTAACTTGAGAAAAAAAAAAAATATTGGGAGAATTTGAGAAAATAAACTTGCTTAGTGGTGGTCGAGAGGGACTGTTGGTCGTGATTGTCGGAGGAATGACAAGCAGGTATGACCACATAACTATTACTTTAATGGGAACTGTTTTAGGGTTAAAGATTTTTTTATTGTATGTGATTTTCAACTTTATTTTTATTTTCTTCTACGATTTTCGCATGTGGGTTTTACTGAAATTTGAGAAATTTCAGTGTGGTATAGATTTTTTTCGGATTTGGATTTTTGAATTTCCATGTATATTTGGGGGACAAATACATACACATACAAAGACAAAATTCATGATAAGTTCTTGAGAGTAAAAATCACATCATTTTTCATTATATATAAAGGAAAAATAAAATCTCTCATCAACTTGCCTTTTTAAGCACATACAGATCCTTGCAACATCTATTCTAAGAGCTGAAACATCACTCTATCATTATGAAGAATGACGTCGCCAGAAAATATCTTTGTGACGTCCTTCATCCTGAAATGTGTATCTAACAAAACGCGAATCTCATCGATTCTGAATAAATTTTAGTTCGTAGCCTTAGAGTACTTTCGGAACGCTCGGATCTTCACGAACACCTGGATCTCTAAGCGAACCTAGTGAATAATGTCTAGAATTTGGATGAGAGTATTCACCAGCAACCCAAAATCTATTTAAGAAGGAGAAAGAAGTTAAACTACGTGTATTTCGTATACATATACATATACATATACATATATATATATATATATATATATATATATATATATATATATATATAGAGTTTGGTTCATATAGATTTAAATCCTAGTGTGCGAAGTGCGAATTATGCTTAAAGCTATACAGAATCATGCTTAAAGCTATACAAAATTATGCTTATGGTGCATTTTGTGCTTATAAGCATAAAATAAGCCATAAGCACAATTATGTACCATAAGCATAATTTTATATAGCTGTAAGCATGATTTTGTATAGCTTTAAGCATAATTCGCACTTTGCACACAAGGATTTATCTGCATGTGAACCCTTCCCTATATATATATATGAAAGGATGATGTTATTTTAGGAAAAATCGAATAAGACGACATCTTTTACTAACCTTTTTACAAAATTAGGGTTGAGATACATACAAAACAACCAAACATTCGATTTGGGTTCATAAAAGTCAAAACCCTTGATTCCAACATTCTTATCGAGTTCTTACCGGTTTCAACATTCGATTTGTCAATATTTGTGTTGTCGCAGTGTAAGGGGTCTCGAAGGTTTTGTACTGTTGTCTCGCTTGGTGGTGGTCCAGAGGGAGTGTTGGCTGTGATTGTCGTAGGAATGGCAAGCCGGTAAGACCACATAACTATTACAATGGGAACTACTTTAGGTTTAGAGTTTTTATTGTAATTGCTTTTCAACTTTATTTTTGTTTTCTTCTACGATTTTTGCATTTGGGTTTTACAGAAACTTGAGAAATTTCAATGTGATATGGATTTTTTTCAGATTTGGATTTTGAATTTCCATGTATGTTTGAGAGATAAATACACACACATACAAAGACAAAATCCATGATAAGTTCTTGAAAGTAAAAATTTTATTTCAGCATCACTACGCCTCGTTCGGTTGAGGACGCCGTCGCCGCAGCCAGAGCCTTCACAAACATAGCCAAGCCGCTAGAGAGAATGTCAAAGCTGCCAGAAACCTTGCCCGAGCATCAACCAAAGCCTCCGTGCCGGGGCCTATTCCGCCACCCTAGAATGCCATAACAATGTCGTCATAGCTTGTTGTGACCGCAAGGGCAGTGCTCCTGCCTCTCTTCGAAGTTAAGACCTTGCGACCGCAATCCCCCTTGCGATCGCAAGGTCTGGGCTGTTGTCCACCTTCTTCAATTCTTCTCTTCTTTCTCTCTTTTCTTGACTTCGACTTCTTCCCTTTTTTGTTTCTTGCTCACTTTGCTCGTTTCTTCATTCCAAAGCCTCTTTTCTTCTCTTCTTGATCCAAACTTCCCAAATCCATACTTAACTAAAACACACTCATAAACACATCAAAACGAACAGAATATAACAAAACTAACGCATACAAACTTAAGAAAAATCACACAAAAACACACTAAACACTTGCGCAGCCATAGTCGAAGCCGCAGCCAAGACCGTCGAAAAATTCGTTGTCACAGATGCTGCGGCTGCCACCACTAAAGACGATGCCGCGGCCGCCAATGTCACCAAAACCAAAGCTGATGACCTCACCATAGCCAATAAAATGGCCTCAGCCGCAGCCGGTCCAGTGGCTTCTCCGTCCTCCACGAAGCCCGCGAACCCGTTGGAACCCTCCCAGTCTGATAGAGATGCACCACCGAAGAAACAAAAGATTACTGATCGGGGGTCGACTTCAGCAGCAATGGAAATGTTTTGTTGATTGTGGAAAACATTAGAGACTAATCTAGATGTGAATGAGAAAGATGATGAGAATGAGATATGGAATAATGATGATAGAGAAGTGAAGTTTAATTTTCAATAAGTAGTAGTAGATGATGCATCTGGAGTTGATAGTTCTGAGGAAGATGATGATTACTTGCCTAATGAGAATGAAGACTACACTACTGATGAAATGTAAGATGAAAAGCTAGGGTTTGATATGGAGTACATAGATGCTAGGAGAGCTCTAAGGGGTAGGTCTGACAAGGGCTTATGTGAGGAAGTCTTGGTAAAATAGGAAGTGAGTATGAGTATTCAGACTATGAGTGCTCTGATGGAGATGTCTATTCATCAGAAACTGATGAAGAAGGGGATATGAGAAGAAACGAGATTAGGATGATAGTTTAGGATCCTAGGATTGATCACAAACATCTTAAGCTTGCAGGTATGAGGTTTGAAGATGGACTACAAGCTAGAGATGTTATTAAGGAACACTCCATAGAGGATGGGAGGGGAATTCACTTCATGAGAGTGTCTAAACATCATATGGAAGCCTACTACAATCCACCTTGCAAGTGGAGGTGTTATGGCAGTGTAGTTCGGAGGTTTAATTGTCATGTAACTTGTTGGAAGTTGTATAAAGCAAAAGAGAATGCTTTTAGAGATGTTGAGAAGGATTGTTGAAGAGCACTATGCCAATCTTTGAGTTGAGAAGGCAAGATGTAGAAGGCAGATTTGAGCTTTGGCTTGATGTTGGGGCTGTTTTCAAGGGGATTTACATAGGATTTAGTGGTTGAAAAAGGATTTCCAAGGTGGTTGCAGGAGAGTAGTAGGAATAGATGTGGTATTTAGGAGTAGTCTTGCTATATGTTATGGAAAATGATGCAAATAACCAGATGTATCCAATAACATGGGCAGTAGTGGAAATGGAGAATCAAGAAAATTGGAGCTGGTTTTTGAGAATTCTAATTGAAGATTTGGACCTGTCCACTGGTGTCGAGACTGTACTCATATCAGATCAACAAAAGGTATCCAACTTGTTTCTACAATTTATTTTATTGAAGGCATTCATTATTTATTGTATTTTAATTTTAATTTGGTTATGTGTTTGTTGTAGGGCTTGTTAAAATGCAGTGGTTGACTAAGCTCTCATTGCAGAACACAGAAACTATGCCAAACATGTCTTCATCTACTGGAAAAAGAGCAACAAGGGGATGATTTTGAAGAACATGTTCTGGAAGATTGTAAGGAGCACTTACATGGCAGAATTCAATGAGGTTTTGGATACTCTAAAGGCTAAAGATATAGTTTCATATGAAGATTTCATTGGTAGAGATATTACCAAGTTCTGCAAGGTATTCATTAGCCCTTATGTAGTAAGTGATATGATTTTGAACAACACTAGCGGAACTTTCAATGAAAACATTATAAATGCAATATGGAAACATGTAATTCATATGTTAGAGGAAATTAGGACTTCTATGATGGAGAGGCAACATAGAAAAGTGAAGAGTTGATGGCCATGAGTACTTGATTTGTCCTGAATTTTGAAAAAGGTAGAGGAAATCAAGCATTTTAGTAGGTATTGCATACCCCATGTTGCATCTGATATCTTGTTTGAGGTTGAGAACTATGGGGATAGGTTTATTGTTGATGTTAGGTCTAAAACTTGCACTTGTAGAGTTTGGAATATTACCGGTATCCCATGTATACATGCATATGCTGCAATACATTTAATGCGCAAGATGCATCAGACTTCTGTCATCATGTTTTACTCTGTGGCAAAGACAAAGAGGCTTACAAGTTTGGTTTGCCACCCTCAAATGGAGAAAATGTGTGGCCAGTAGCAGAAGGTTACCCTGTGATTCTCCCTATTGTGAAGAAGATGTCTGGCAGGCCAAGAAGAAAAGAAAGAGAATTTGCTTGAGAGGAAAACTCCAAAAACTCATCAAAGCTTATGAAGACTAGAATTAAGATGACATGTCAGAAGTGTTTCCAAGTTGGCCATAACTAGAGAAGCTGTAAAAATCCAGAAGTTTCTAATCCTAATTTGAAACAGGTTAACTCAATACTTATTTCTAGCAATCTTAACATGTTTAAATTCTGATTTCTTATTGTGCTTTGTAGGAAAAGCTGGTAGAACTAAGAGTGCAAATTCCAGCAATGAGAGGTACTTCTACAACCAAAGATACACAATCAAGAGGGAGTCTCAATTCCAGCAGAGAAACTATGGGAAGATATGGCATTGTATCTGGAAGAATGCCAGCAGAAATGAGAACCATTTTCATACACCAAGACCAGGTACAAGTGCTGCTTCAAGGAAGAAAAAGATGAAGGAGAAGGCGACCCCAAAACAAGAGAGTTGCAGTTGAATAGATGACTTGTGACTTTGTGAGTTTCTGGATGACTTAGATGTTGGTTTTTAAATTCTGGTTTTATAGGGATGTTTACATGTGATGTATTCAGAACCCTAGTAGAATATGATGTTTTTGTGAAATTGGCACTTCGGATGTTATTTCGAACTGACGCTTGGATGTCTTTAAATTTGATAAAATTGCACTAATTCAAGTGATGTTTTGATACAATGTCATTCACATTCATTCAAGTCCATTTATTCAATGTTGTTCAATATCGTGTGTTTCCGGTTTAAGTGAGTTAAAATTAGGTCAGGATATCTATTGCTATGCACTCAGATTTGTAAAGAATGCTGCAAACCCTAAATTACCATTAAAACAAGATGATCTATCTTACATAATAGTGCTTCAAAACAAGATCAATAATGAAGATGTATTACATGCATGTATATTTCTAAACTAGGGCACAAAACACCATGCAAAGAACAAAGATCAAAGACAACTATTCCATTTTTTCAGCCATTCAGCTTCTTCCTTACTCTTCTCAAGTTTGATCTTCAAGTGCTCATACTTCTCGTTCTTCTTCTTCTTCTTCTTAGTTCCTCCAGTTTTCCTAAGAAACACACATTCTTCAGTCTTCAACTTCATCTTCTCAGACACTCTCTGTCATAGCTTTGCGTTGAAGTTGCCTTTCATACTCCTCTTTCTCAATCTTTAGTTGACGAGCACAGTAGTTGCGGCAGAAGGATGCCGGGGTCGGAGCATCGACCCCTAGAAGAAATCACAATCATCCCACTACAACATTCATATGTAATAAAATTGTAATATTTATTCAAATCAAAATCTGCTCAATAAATGGAACTGCCAAAAAAAACAATAAAGGAAAAAGGTTCTGCCATTGTAGCTTAATAGACGCCAAAATCTAAGCTTCTTCAACCCCAATTTAAGCTGTTGCAACCATAATGGACTACAACTGCAAATATTCAAAGTCAAAGTTAATGAGAAGATTTGACACTTACCTTCTGAACTTGGCAACAGAAGAAGCGCCGACTCGGATTCCTTACCGTGTGCCAAGGATGTCTATAGACAGCTCGTGCTCGCACAATGGAGCACAAGTCATCAGCATAGAAATTGAAGATGAACTCGACCTGATAGAAGTCATGTCGTGCGATGTGTGAGAAAAGTGAAGAATGATTTGTAGAACCCTAATTTGATTTGTGTTCATTAATGCTGAAACGACGTAGTTTTATTTAGGTTATAATCGACGTCGTTCAAGTCGCCGTCGGTTTGAGCCACATAGACAGCTCCGGTTGCCAAGTAAGATTTCAATTGGGGGAAATTGAGATTCACGGAATTATTGCACAAAATCAATAGTTTGATGTATTAATTGACAATTGTAAAAGTTCGTGTTAAAAGCAAAGTTGGGGCAAGTGGATGTAGTTAGATGTCAATAACACTTTATTTATTTTTGTAGTTTTTCCAGCGTAAGCTTCTAAGAGAATTGAGTACGTCGTACTATAGAAGTGAGATGTACTAACAATGAAAAAAAATAAATATATACTATATATATATAGTATATATATATATATATATAGATAGAAATGAGTATGCTACTCACCTCCGGTGGCACCCTTCGTGGGCACCTCGTTGTTTTATCACTGTTGCATTGCTTTTTTTATTTTTTATCTTGTATTTCATATTCTAGATCGCTAGAAAGTAATTGAGAACTCATAAACTCTAACAATACATAAAAATCAAGCTCGATTTATTTTATTACTCATTTTTTAACGTTAACAATAAAATAACAAATTGAACATTGATTTTTTAGATTTATGATTTTTAAATTAATTTCTAAGATACTAGAATATATAATAAAAAAAAAAATAAAAAAAAGCAATACAACGTGATAAAACGACGAGGTGCCCACCAAGAGGTGAGTAGCATATCATTTCTCTCTCTCTCTCTCTATATATATATATATATATATATCATGGGCTTAACATGAATGATGCTCAAGAAAAGTACCATCAAAGGTGGACATATTTTCCTTTAAAGTGGTTAGTACAAAATATAGGTAGGATATACAACTAAAATAAAATAAATTGTAATCATAATTTAATTAGGAAGAGATTTGTAATATAAGAAAATATACATTTTATACATGAGCATGTAAGATTTCTAATGGATCATACCAAACACATTGATCATACCAAAATTAACCCGATCATTCAAAAGAGAAAGTTATGTATTGTGTTTGCAGCTTAAAGAGCATTCCACAAAGAATTTGATCAATTTCTACTAGCTCAAGAAATGGAACCAATCACAAGCAATCCGGGAAATGATGTTACTCTCAACATGTTAGGGTCCCGATTGTTCGGGCTCAAGAAACAGTTACAAGAAACAAACCTTATATCATCTAGTCTTGTCCTTCCTTTGCTTAGCATCAGAGATGTGAAACATCAACTGCACATTATGCATTAGATTGAACTCAATAAATTGCACCAAGAAACTAAGATTTGATTAGATTATTTATAATTATTGTACCTTGGTTCCAACATAAAATGAAAAGAAACAGCCGCCTAGTGTGAGAAGACTGCAAACGTATAAAAATGTAATAAAATCCAGACACAAATAATAAGATGAAAGTAAACAGACCAACATCCGTCCTGAAGGAAACCCCGAAACCAACCAATTAATGCCTGATGGGCCGATTACAAAACCGACAGATTAGCCACCTGCAAGTAGCATAACTTCACGTCATCACCCACTTCAGATTCATAAAATCACAATCATTCATAGGCAGAAGATAAGTTCTCATTGATCTGTAAATTCTACTTGGGCTTTATTAGATGTATAGCTATATGCTCTACGAACAATTTTAAGATAATAAGCCATTACTGCAGTGTTACAAGAGCAGAACGAGTGCCTCTTCTAGCATGCAGTTTATCAAATTATATTCTATATCTCCGTGAATAACTTCAGGAGCAAGAAAATAATCAATCATATCTACAATGAGAGTAGAAATCAAAACAACTTTTTGCAAAGGAAATAATATTCATATAAAAATGCTCTTGCACAGGGAACAATATCCAAATTCCAGTGACCAAATTATGTGGTTTACTTCTCATCTAGACCCTCCAACTTCAACCTTTGCCAAACCAG